>JABWIB010000126.1:13890-40520 GCA_016617825.1 Platyplectrum ornatum | reverse complement strand
TGCATGCAGGGAGAATACTTTATTGTTGCATGTTGCACACAGATACTGACCAGCGTTACTGTTACACTGTTATTACACTTGTGCTGGAAACCTCATCTCTCAACTCCAATACTGATTGCAATTAATTCAATTTACCTCCCCTGCAATTCAACATGGTTTTGCCAACTCTTGAAAAAATCTTTCGATTGGAACAATTTATCTTGTAGTGTATGGCCAGCTTAACTGTCACAATGCCAATTGTTTTCTCCTACACAGAGTAATAGTATTACAACACGGAACAGTGTCAAAATCCTGGGTACATTACTGTACATGGAACAATAGTCTTACCACACTGAATATTACACATATGCCCTGGATTGTTAGCATCTAAAAAACAAAAATATATATATTTTTTCATTTATACATTGTATTATAATAAAACAGATCCAGACAGCATATTATTATGTTTTTTAATATAGTGCCTTTATTATATATGAATTACATTTGAAAATGAAATACAATATGTCATTATGTGTGAAACACTGTGCTGTAATATCACTATTCTATTATACAGTATAGNCAGTAATCTGGATGGATGGATATCATTTAGGTGTGGACTATTTGAAAATGTTAAGGTAGCATTCACCTGTCCGGAGTCCATGTGATGGGTGCAGTAGAGTTAAAATGTCTGGTAGCTCCTTATCTTTATGGCCCCCATAGACTATAATAGGGCCAGGGACAGGATTTGACCTTGCACTCTGCAGCACCCTGACTTCTGATATCCTTGCTGCTGGTATCGTTGGACATGGTGGCAAGATTCACGCACATCTCACCCGGATTTGATGTGCATCGAGTGTAGTGAGATCCTGCGATGAATCTCACTGGTGTATGGCCAACACTAAGATCAGTAATAATACAGTAATATTTGTGCTGTCAGGAAATAAACTATGTCAATCACATTTTTTAGACATTCATAGATGTTAGCCTAATGTTATCGAGCTAATACATATTGCCAGAGGATGGTATATGACCAGCAAAACTACATTCGTTGTAGATTGGTACACCATAGGCATGTACTGGCTGCAGATCCAAACATGAAGGGCACTGGTCAATGTGCAAATGGTTCTAATTACTGGCCCATGAGTACTGCATGGTGGTCAAACGCAACCACTTCTACACTTCTGTGTAAAGAAATAAACAGTTTGCCATGTGGAACATATTTCTTTTTCTTTCTTATATTATATGGTCACTTTATCTCAGCCAAATAAAGCAACGTTAAAGTTATAAATAGTCTCTTTCCCATTGAAATTACAGCTGATTCACTCAATTATTTAAAACCATCTATTACTATAGGCAGAAAATGAGAGATTTCCATCTTGTTGTGCTGCATTGCTTGCATCTGGTGTTAACTGCATGGGTGAATGTCTGTCTGAACAAAGCCAGCGGCATATCATTGGGTTACCATATGTAAATCAATTGGTGTAATAAATAATGTGGCCTAGACTTTCATTTGGCAATATTGGTACAGTCTGGCATTGTGCCTGGTTGCCCATATGCAGGGCTGCCAAGAGGCATTCTGGGCCCCAACAACTTCTTAGACAACCCTCTTCCCCCCCATGGCTGATTAAGATAAATCAGTAAAGGGGAATATTTAAGCCACTAGGGGCATGGCTATGTATCCAGCCTTTTAATCTTTCTCCTTGTATGTCTCCAGCTGTTCAACTCCCAGCCTATCCATTTAATAAGCTAAAACATATTTTACTTACCTTTGCTGCCTCCCTCAGGTTCTGAACTCTGTGACACTCTATACTGTGTATGACGGTGACACATTACACAAGAGTGGTCTGCACAGTCTGTACAGCCCATTGGGAAAACGTCACTGTCAACCAGGACAAAAATAACAAAATTACTGGACCTGGGTCATTTGTACCCCACACTCTCAGCCTCTGTCTATATGTACCAGCACACATGGATGCTACAGTGATTTGTTTAATCAGTATTGTCTCTGTTTTGTCTCAGTATTGTCAGTGTTTTGTCTAGATCTGCACTGGCAACCAGCAGACTGTATCCTGACGTAAGAGTGCTCTGCTATTAGATGAGGAATCCGGATGTTTTCCACGTGTGGACACAACTCTTAAATCTGGATCTGGTCAAACATTCTTATTGCATATGAGAAAAGAGTGATAGAAAGTATAAAAACATTACATTTGGGAATGGTTATTTCTTATATGTAGTTTATTTACACTAGAAAAAGTATTAATTTAGGTTTTTTTTATTACTAGTTTTACATGAGATGACTAAAAATGAGCACTATCTGGATTATACTATCTATATTATCTAGATTATAATGGCTAACCAATTTATATATTGTAACCAAATACTGGGAACTCTAGCTGTGAGGCCAGCGTATGGACATAACTTCATTTACCATCTAATTGGAGGGTAACATCTTAAGTTTGACAATAGTAGAAGAGTGGTTAATGGTATATTATTAAAAGAAAGGGTTTGCTGGTTAGTTATGTAACAAGCCTATACGCTGTCTATTAATCTAAATAGGAGGTCCGTGTATTCTGCCAGCAAGAGGAGGTTTGTGTAGACTATAATAAGCACTTCTCTCTAGTTGGTTGTAACCAAGATAATATACTGGTCTGTTTCAAGTGAACAGAAGAATGGCGTGCGTGGAAATAATCCATATTATTAATGTTTTTGTGTTATAAATGAGCCGTACAGAGACGATAATGAAACCAGTCTTTGGACAATGATTTCAAGTTTATCATTCACTGGGACTGTGGTGTTGCAAACCACTACAATCATTGTATTCTTTATAAGCATACTTTCCCATAAAGAAATTTTTCTCCCTTGCAGATAATTAACTGAAAGTGATGTTTACATAAAAACTGCCCCCTGGATTCTGTATGAGTAATGCTGCCGAACCATTTGTAAACCTCCAATAGAAAGCAGAGCCGCAGCTATATCATATGGTTTTTTCCTTTCACACCAGAACACATTGCCACAATTCATTATAATCTGTACTCCAAATAAGAAAACGGATATGTTGCAAATGTGATCTTCCTCTTTAGTGTTGTCTACCAGTTACAGTATATTCCATCGGCAACAGGAGATTTTGTCATAAATGTTATACATTGTACCAGTGATTGAAATGGAAATATTAAAGTGGAAGTAGGATATTTAGAAGCGGGGGTATGGAAATATAGAATATAATAGATGTCAATGGAGATCAGTGGGACAAGTGCCAGTATGGCCTAAGCCCATATACACCCCACTTCCAGCCCTGGTTTTTACTCCATTTAGGAAAAACAGATATGTGGCAACAGTAGTCTTCTTCTTTTGTTGGTGTTTACCATGTCCAATTTTGGACATAAATTCTCACCAAAAGCTGACTTTATCGCAATAAATCCTTCCCATGGAGCAGGTTTTCCTCCCAATACCATATATTTTCATACACTTTGTTTTCTTAAACTCCTCTTCATAGACCAATTTAATGTAGGACTACATCCTCAGTTGACCACAGAGTACTACTCAACTAATGACTGGAGCATCTATTTAAGCCTCACTACCTGAACTAACGGCTCTGGCTCGGTCATAAAGTAATCCCTGACTAATCACTATATTGTAGATCAATGCGCCCTTAATTTACAGTTTTTCGTTATATATTTGTTCAAAATAACCACATCGATCCTACTCATTAAACTCTCTCTCTTTCTCACCCCCTTTCCTTGTTTCCTTTCTAGGACCCCTCTTTTATACCCCACTAAAACAAATCTAACCCACTCGCGCTGTTCTGGTTCCCGCTCTGAGCCTTCAGCTGGGACTATATCTCAGCATGACTGTGGACTGTTTAACTACAATGGGGCTATTGTGCCAATTTACTGACACCTTTCATTCAAAAACACCATAATAAACTATAAACATAATAAGCTATCTATTATACAATAGGACAGTAATATCATTTATTTATGCAAGGATCTTTTAAAGCAAGTGTATAATATTGGACAGATGTCTTCTTCTACAAATGCGTGTTTATGTATGAAAATGCACAAACATTACATGTGCCACTGCCTTCAGGAAGAAGCTTTTGCTTATTACTTTACATTTGGACACCGCAAAATTGTTGCCTTTCTTGATATTTCAAGGAAATGTAAAACTGTGGGAACCTAACAAATCTGCATTGGAAGCATAATTGGGTCAAAGAAAGCCAAAAAAGTTGCTTATTGCTAGTTTTGATGCCAGCTGTTTTTTCTTCCCTGCCATGTTCTACTTCAAACCTCAGTCAACAAAAGGACTATGTAACGGCAGCTAATACTACGTGTCAAATGACAAAACCATGAGATGTGGTGCTGCTGTGGGCAGAGGGAATTTAGTAATGAGAAATAGCTGAGGAAATAAGGTTTGTTCTAGCAGGAACCAGAGAGGTCTTGCGGTAATCTAATTAATACTTTTTCTTTTTATAAATAGGCTGGATAGCGTCAGGGAACATTTATTTTGCTTTTCTTAAGATCTCCTCCCTCTATTATATAACTGAATATGATGCATTCTGCTGGGCTACATTAAAAAGCAGTGCGGTACAAATGGCCGGTTGGCTTGGCGATACTCATGGCAGGTTGGCTTGGCTTTTTGGATGTGTGACTTGTCTCTTTCATCGATCTCTACAATTTCAAAGAAAACAGATATAATGACGTCCAGCGTTGACGTCTTTGCCAACACTTTGGGTCATCTGGTTTGAAGATAAAAAACCGGAATGGCTTCAGTTAGAATAATTCAATATAAAAGTTGTATGAATTTCCATGAATCTTTAACTATTTTCCAAGAAGATTCGTAGGTTTTGACATTTGGGGGTACATTTACTAAGAGGTGAGATTGCAGTGAGATTGGAAAGTGGGGATCAATCAGATTCAAGCTCTCAGTTTCATTTTACACACTGGAGAATGTGAACTCAAATCTGATTGGTTGCTATGGGCAACATCCCCATTCTCCAAGCTCACTGCAATTTCCCAGCTTAGTAAATATACCCCCTTGAGTCTCTTCATGTGTCTATAGATTTTTGGAATTAATTGAATATCCTCATTTTCTAGCATGTTTTAGAGCTATTGAATTCATTAACCTACGCCATCAAGCTATGTGTTCCAAAAGTATACATTTTCTATTATCTATATATATATGACAACATAATATATAATAACGCCACCAGATTGGAGACTTATTGAATGTTACCTATTATGATTTTTTTTTTAAACATTTGTGAAACAATGGTGATTTTCTAAATGGTGTGGATACTCATAAAAGATGAGATTTATTTCCACTATAATATATTTCATGATTGTGGAGTGAATTTCCAGGGCTACTTAAATTACCGGAACCCACGTTTGCCTGGGTGTGGCAGATGTTCCTTTTATGTTGTTCAACTCTGAACAATGTACGAGGGGTCAGGATTTCAAATTAGCATGCCTAATCCCAGCACTGTAGGCGGGTGTAGGCATGCTAAAGAAGACATCAGGGCAGGGAAAACACTTTAAGAACTGATCTTATTATAAGCAGATCAGTGTGCAATGTTTAAGGTAGATTTCTAGACAATTAAGTGTCCAGAAGCGTGTACGAGTTTGGGGAGGGGGAGGTGTAGTTGGCTTCCCTCTCTCACACGTACAATGTCCATTTGAGAGCCTAAAGGTTACCGAACTTAAAGGTTACCGATCCGACCTAACACAAAAATATAAGAAAACACCTCCCTTTTTAGAAATTAGTGGATGGGGAAGATCCCAAAATCCCCATGTACAACCACCCAGCACACCCCTAAAACAGTTCATTATAAACTAAAATTGTTGCAAAATATTATATAAAATTTTAGCTTCTACTTGTCAAACAATACCGCAAATAATTTAGTATTAGGAAAGTATGAAACTGTGTGAAGGGAAAATAATATCTCATGGCAGAAGGTAAAATTATCATTCAGATTTTTGTGGCACACTAAGTATTGGACGGAGAAATTCTCTCTGTATTGACAAACGAATCTGTTCACCTCTCAGATGCCAAATCAAATATCTAACAGACATTACGAGTTACTGTCTATTCTTTGGTCTGGATGAATATTCACATGACTGACAAAACGCCACAATATTTAATACTAACTGCCACATCATTCGAACGTTTTTATTGACCACGTCATACATGCCATTGTTATTATTGTTATTGTTGTTGTAATTATTCTACAGAAATCATAAAAAAGTAAATAGTTTTTGCAAAAAAAAAGTTATTACATGATAATAGTCTACCAATATATTGGTAATATCTGCATGGATGTTTGAATACTTTACAGTAACACTGTATTTTTTTTTAATATGCCAGTTTTAGCAATGTATAATGGTATAGTCCCTGCAAATCACACATATATTGAGAAAGTGGAGGCACACATATATGACCAAATATTCTGCATAGGCCATCCTTAATTCCTTACACATATAGGTAAAGGGAAACATAGAAAGGGATGGCAGATATGAGCCACATGGCCCATCCAGTCTGCCCCATTGTATATTTAAAACTATACCAACCCAAATTTAATCGCTATTTTGTTTGAGACTCAGAATACCCTTATATTTATCCCAAGCTGCTTACACTGTTCTGTAGTATTAGCCTCCACCACTTCTGATGGGCGGCTATACCACTTATCCACTACCCTTTCAGTGAAGTAATTCTTTCTCACATTTCCATCTGCTGCTCCTTAATCATTTAAAAAAAACAATTTGGTGCTCCTTTGACAAAGCCTGAAAAGAAATATGGCGAAACGTACGTCAGGAATCTAAGACTGACAACCCTGCATCCATCCAGGAGGTATTGGCTATACCTTGATGATACCTAGAGACAAAGCTGCTGTGTAGAGACCTAAGCGGCATGAACACGTGGAATCCGAAATGGACACTATACAGATCTGAGATTTTTATGGACTAAACAGTCTATGGAGAGGACTCCGGATACCATCCTGTAAGCACAGGAAGGTTGAGTGATAAATGCCCGAAAGGGTGAAGCGTACTCCTTGTGGAGACTAGTAAATTAATTAGGGAAAGTATAAATATTATAGAATAGGGAGGAGTTCCTCAGACGACTGTTATACTTGTGATGAAATAGGGTGGATAAAAGGGTATGCGAGTCTTTAATAAGAAAAATTATGAATATATTAACATCGCTATACAATATCAACAAATAAGAGCACTATTATTGTGATTTTAAATGCAATGTCTGTCGATAAATGTATATGTGTAAGGAAATAACATTTTTTTTTTTAAATGATTAAGGAGCAGCAGATGTATATGTGCTAAGAGTGTTGCGGTCATGGGCGTAACTATGGAGGGTGCAAAGAGTGCAGCTGCTATGGGGCCCAGGCAGCGTTGGGGAGCCCCAATATATATATATTGTGNAGCTACAATTTGATGACATACACACTACACATACACACATGCGTTCACACATTATATACACACACCTATAGTCACTGACCTCTGTCTGTTGTATTTTTTTTTTTTACTAATAAATACATAATATTTATATTGTATATAAATAAATATATTTTTATATAAAAAATGGAGGAGACCTGAGTTGGGGGGCCCCATTTAAATTTTGCTATGGGGCCCCCAAATTCTAGTTACACCCCTGGTTGCGGTGGAAAAATATTCCCAGCTTTTCTATATTATGTATACCTTGCAATGAAAGGGTTACCACCGGCACCTCGATCTTATGTAAACTAGTGCGGTTTGATAAACTCTTTTGATAAATACTTTCTCATATTTCCCCTGAACCTACCACCCTCAAGTTTATATGCATGCCCTCGCGTTCTACTACACCTCTTTCTTTGAAAAAGAATATGGTTTTTGAAATTCCCGGAATCCCAGGAGAACAGGCAAAGCAGCCATTTTCCCATAAACTTGCAGTTATTTAATATCATCATTCCTAGTTTTCTTACCCTCCGCCTACTCGATTGGGCTGCAAATATATGATGCTACAAAATGTGCAGGACTTGATGGCGATCTACGCGAAGTCCCGTCCATATGTACATTTTTCTTTTTGCCTTTCAAAGTCTACCGGAATTTGTTGTCGGCTGTATCTATGTCGAAAATGGGGCTGTGACTGCATACCACGGCTCATATCTGCATTTCATATCCTTTGTTTCTGCTGTTGTTGGTTTACAGACCGAGTAACAGTATGGCGTGCAAAAACAACCCCTATTTTATTATCAAAAGCTGTTTGTTAAAGGAGAGTTAGAAAGAAAGTTAACTATATAGGATCTATGCATGTCCTCAGGAACAATATGTTCTCTCCTTAAAGAATAATATGCTTTCTGCAGCTGAGCATAGATATATCGATAGTATATTATGATTTAACTGTTTTCACAAACACAATGCTCCAGAGGGACGGGTCAGGATATAATAATGAACATAAGCCAAGGTAGATTTATGATTATTGTCTGTATGATCCAGTCATGTGTTCCAGCTACTGCGATCACTGTATTTTTCGAATTTGGACATCTGTAGTGATAATGAGTGAAGTTGCTGTGCTCCATTCAAAGAAATCAGCATACATAAATAATAAAAAAACACACACGCACATAACGTGCCAACAAGAACAATGATCCACAGTGAGGGGTCAAAGCAGTTTTATGCAATTTGGAAGCATCTTGGAAAGTTTAAGAATCTGTTTTTCTGGTAAACATCTGTATTGTGAAGTAATTTTAATATCAATATCATAATTAATTTATCCGAGCATTAATAATAAAAGAAAAACACTGGATATTTGAGGTCAGATCTGGTTAAATTTCCTGTTGCTATGGAATATATTATTCATTTATATATTTTTCATAAAGGTGATTATTCATCATCAAAAAGATGAAATCTGTAGAAAAGTATGTATATCAGAATCTCTGTTTGGGACTAATAATAATAATAAAATATTCATTAATGTATTGTTTATACTCATTTATTTAACTCTTCCTTCTACAATAAAGAAATCCATCACTTGGATCGGATGCCTTTTCACTGAGCAATTATTGAAGCATAATAAATGAGGTCAGATTAATGTTTTCCGGTCTTCCTGACCCAGACCTATGTACAGGAAGTGTTTGGCTGGCAGGGGTGTAAGATGCATACAGAATGTACATTAGGGTTAAACGGGGAGGTATTTAAATGTAACAAAAATCACATCTCAAGCACCTAGCATCGCGATTTCACGTGGTAACAGTGCAGAAATGTGAAGGTAGGTGGCTGGGATTATAAGTTGGAATCAGAGCTCAGATGGTAGGGGCATTGCACTTTAAAGTGATTCTGTACGGATCCAGTTTACTAAACGCCAGTAAATTGAAGAAGTTGCCAATAGCAACCCATTAGACTGGAAATAGATAGTAAGACCTACACCTAGAATCTCAGTGGCTGCTATGGCCAACATCTCCACTTTTTTGTAGTTTCGTAAATCCAGTACTTAGTTCTAGATGAAGCCCACAAAGGCATTTGTATACACATTCATTTTGGGCAAAGTCGGATTAGTCAATGGGAAATGAAGGTGTTTGCCCCAGGGCCCCCACTGGACACACAAAAAGTACAGATGGACACAGTGTCCTTGTTTACTATATCATAATTCCCAACAAGTAGGAGATTGGGACAAATAGGCCCCGACCCTCGTGTGACACTAACTTTGCTCATGGACCAACCAAACCCCGCCTATGGATTACATTAGCTCCACCCCTTTTGCCGTTCATAATAATTTGTCGCCTTATTGGGACAAAGTGCAGGGCGGGTGGGACAACAGGACAGTCACCCGAAATCACTGAAATAGGGACAATTGGGAGGTATATATATATATATATATATATAGCCAAGTAGTAGAAAGCGGCACCACCAGACTTGTACAAGCTTCAATAAAGTAACATTTATTAGCAACAACGATCCATTATTTCCAACGTTTCAGAGCCACATAGGCTCTATCATCAGGGATCTATGGACATCACAGGAACACCCACAAAGTGACAAATATATATAAAGTAAAGATGTGATCACTTACCCCTCACCAGAGTGCAGCCGCCCGCCGGGGAGCGCGTCTGGAGCACGAGCACCTCGGTGACGTCAGGTAGGCGCGCCAACAGTGTATGACGTAAGCTGTATATATATATATATATATATATATATATATGTATATTTAATTTTGTGCACTATTTGTTAGTGTTCAGCAAGGGCCCCCACAGTTTAGGAATACGGGTGTGTCATCTTTAAACGTGTCTTACATAAACATGCTCCTCAGTGATTTCTGTGGGTTTTATGGTGGTAATTTTATTTTATTTAGATTTTTTCGTGGCTCATAAATGTATATGTTTATTTGCCTTTAATCACATAAAAATAGGAGACTTGTTCAAATCCCTCATTGATGCGTTTCTTCAGCATGTATTTTTTCCTTATCGTCTCACATTTTAATATGTCTCACTTACAAGTAAGCGGATTGTTTATTAAAGCAGTGCGCTAAATAAAATCAGGCGTCAATTCACATGACCTTACTCTCCCCAACAATTCTACAGTATTGCTTTTTGTTTATACAAGCTGAAATACACCAGTGCATTGTTTCATGCCAGAATCCATAAATTATCCACTATGAGAACAAAATTTAAAGCAGTTGGCTGAGTACATTTAATATTTGAACCAGGGCATCATATGAAAAGGAAATAGAGAAATCTATGCCACTTGTAGTGACCTTCAGAAATACAGGACCCAGGATAAAGTAACAAGTCAGATATACATCAGGCCAGCATTAAAGTATGTACAGATGTATAGAGGCAAAATAAATTAAATCAACATTTATATATACATACTTTTTATACACACATCCATGGTTAGCATAGAGCCTTTACATTTTATGTATCCAAAAATCAATCACAACTGTGTCACATAGAATTCATACAACAATAGACAACAGTCTAAAGTGACTTTGCAGTATAGAGTTTTACTCAGTGGGTGATTGTGGGGAAAAGTTTCATGTCATAAAATGATTCCAACAGACCATCCACTCTACAGCATTGTACATTGTAAAAAAGGTCATACATTGCGCCATACTCTTATCATGCTTGCTGAACGTAGAAACTAGTCTCTATCAATTATTGCTATTGAAACAATGGAGAGTGCTGACCATGGTTGGAGCGTTATGAAATGATTTGTATATTTTGTCTACAATATATTACAATCCATGGTGCAATCTGTATTTGGCTGGGTCCACACTGACATTTTTCATAAGGTCAGATTTCTACTTGAAATCTAGAGAACAGAGAAAACTAGAGAACACACTTATCTCCAGTTTCCTGTGGATAGTTTACAAGCTATTCCCTGAAACCCTTGCTGTAATGTTATGCTGCAATGCCATGTCTGTCCAGAAGTTGGCAATGAACAGAATTAAAATTGTCTCCAGACATTGGGAGATAGTTGGGAGACAGTTGGGTACAAACTGGTAATATGTCAGCTCAAACTGATAATCTGCAAAAAAAAAAAAAAAAATTGGAGTTTGCATGCTGCTTAACTGCTCAATATGGTATAAATCTGAATTTGGACAAATGGGTGACTCTGGGGTGCAGAGATGGAAGCTTTCTATCTGTATTCCTTGTTACTGCATGCCAGAACTCACTTAGACGACAGTGGGAACAAATCAAAAACGATCCAATGTACCAGGCATTGATGGGTCAGGTCAGTGGTTCCTAAACTCCCTGAAGTGCCACAACTTTCTCATTGAGGTGCTGCAGCATTTTCAATGAGGGGCAACGGTTATTTCTAATGGGATGGCGCACTGCAAGTTTTGTATAGGAGATACACAAGATTGGATGTCCACCTGATGTATTTGTGTCTTTACCTAAATAGTTATTACGCTATTTTGCCTCAAATAAAGGACTGCTGGGTAATCATTTTGTCTTAGGGGTGTATTTATAAATATGGAGACCCTAAGGGTGCCTCAAACTGAGAAAATTATGGAAACCACTGTTCTAGTTACAAAAATGAATCCTGGTGTCAGTAATCAGGGTAGCCAGACTTGCGTCCCCATAGTTAGTGTAGCCAGACTTGCCTCACCTTGCTGCTAGCCTGGCTACTTCAACCTCAGGCTTTAGTAGTTTAACTGTCCTACGAGGTCCTATGATGGTATGCAAGCAGCAGTTTCCAGTATAGACCCATTGGAGTGGCCACACTGTTGTGGGTGGTGGTCAATTAAAGTGGGTCACTTAATCACACTGCGCCTTCCTTCATTTCACTGATATCATGCAGCACTATGGGCCTTTTTGACAATAGAGGCCTGGGGCTGTATTTCCATTAGCCCCATTGCTAATCTGACCCTGTTCATAGAAGGGGAAGGTTAGGGTTAGGAAGCAGAGAGGGGAGGGGTATCTGCGTCATTGCCTTATTCTTGCCGTAAACAGCCCTTTTGGAAATGGCAAACCAGCATAGAGGGTATATAGGTGTATGGACATACAGTTACAATTATTCATTATAATCACGTTCATTATGTGAAATCAGGCACACATATATTTAATATTGTGCTACCTTATGTATGGTATCTATTTGCATGTCTTCCAGCGCATCGGTTCCCTGTACATAAAACAATGAAGCACAAGGATTCTTTCCATGTAAAGGTGTTACCTTTACATTTTTACATTAGGTCTCTCGTAACATTTTATAAGACTCCATAAAGACTTTTTTTTAGCTTCTTCTGCCAAAAAACTGGGTCAGTTTAATCTAATAAAATCAGTTTTCTAAAGAAAAAAAAGCTAAAAGGTATGTGAGCCAAAATACTTGTGTCTCAGAAATGCAAGTTAATTTCACGTTGGGCTCCTTCCGGTAAGAGGATTGAAGCCAAAATATAATCGGTAAACAGTCAAATCAGTTTGTGCATCCGTAATTGAGGTACCTCTTTAAAGTTGCAGTGACTGAAAATACAAAAATATTATTCATTGATAAGATAGATTTACAGCATTTTTATGTCTACTTGATGTCTCTTCCAGCCGCCATAAACTTTAGCGCATCAAACAGGTCAATAACATGTTGCAAAAAATAATGGTCTTTAAAATAATAGAAAAGGTGCTATCCTGTCATATGACGCTGTTACCATTTCTGTAAAACCTTGTTACTTTTCACTCTTGCTCCAATTTCAAAGTGTCTTCCTGATTTAATATCGCCGTCTTGAATTCCTATAATACTTTGATAAATGTAAATGCTCCTATTATAACCCACAGTTAACTCTTGTTGCAAAACATGAGGCACAAAGTGAAGAATATAAGAGAAGACATATTAAAAAATGTCTTCTGTTGTATATAGTATTAAACAGGGTTGCAGACTAGTGGGGGATTGGACGGAGTGTCTTTGATTGGCTATAGATGGACGGGACTTGACGTCATCAGTCCTGCCTGTTCTTTGTAATGATCAGGGCTGGAGGCCGTGATTTATATTTAATCGCCTGACTCTATGATTGGATGGATAGGGTGTCTGACCCTGTGACTGACAGGTGTCTGACCCTGTGACTGACAGGCGCCCTTCCCTGCTCCACTTCCAAGTGTGTTCCTTTTAATAACAGTAGACTACACTACGACTACAACTACACTAGACATGAGCTACTATAACGTAAGTGCTGTTCTGTTCAATTATAGAAGTGCAGGGTGCCTAAGGATCTTATGTTAGACATCCTGCTGTCCAATGGCAAAATAGAATACCTCCCGTGTGTCCCGATTCCAGTGAGACCGTCCTGATTTGAGGTGACTGTCCCATCTGCCTATACCTTGGGGTGATTATCCCACTGTCCATCTTGCTTGCACTTTGTCCCGATTGAGGGATAAAATAGGGTTGTTTTCAAATTTTGCCAGCAAATTGGTCAACAAGGGACTGGGAGTTTGGTTGGAGTTGGGCCAGGGAAGGGCCAAATTTTTGGGGACAACAATGTTGGGAGGTATGGCTCTATCAATTTTTGCATAGCCGCATTTGTATTATTCTCTACCGTGGAGCCCGTTTGTCTACAAACTGCATCGCTCTTAACATATCATTATACGTTGTAAACACAATGAGCAGCCATTTTCCCTTGGGCATTCAGGTGACTCTCTGGCAGCGGAAAAATAAACGACGCTATTCAGTGTGAGCCAAAACGTATCGGGTATTTAGTTGCATGAATCAAGATTCTTACAGATCTGTAAAGCAATGGTATAAATATTTGCATTCCTCGAAAGGTCACAAAGCTTCCCTTGCCTTTATATTACTGCTCACCTTGCATATGTTCAATCCCGTTCCCATTAATTGGGCTATGTTTAGAAATCGAAGCCTATACCATTACCACATATGAAAGATTTAACAGCTGAGCAGAACATTTTAGTAATCGCACATTCCTCCATTTACAAGGTCTCCCCAAGAAACATAATAATAGAAAAGGCGAAACCAATGCAGCAGATTTATTATATACACTCCCAGTGCCAGCAATGTTTTCTTATAACTGGATTTTTACTGGGAGTCACATTTGTAAATGGTTTTCAGTAAAGGGATAATACGTTTTTGAGATTTTAAAAGTAGTAATTTTGTACCAAAGCTGTGGCGTGCTGCTTAAGTACAAGTAGGATTTATTTCAGAAAGGCAAGGCCATTCAGCAAAATAACGGGATGAATTACATTGTCAATCGTAATAAATAATATGCTTACTGACTAAAATAACCAAAAAATATGGTCGAACAAATTTGTTCCTAGGGAGTCCATATGTCTCAAGTTGCCTATAGACTTGTGGCTAAATTATTAGTGGGCTTCCTGGCGAGAGGCCAAAGTAGAAATGCTTGCCTGCCTCCTGACTTTGTAAATGATTTTACAGATATATACTGGCACTGGGAAATCACAGGGTAAGTTATCAAAATATAGAATGTAGAATATAGTGGTTTTAATAGCAAAACATATTTTAAAGATTATAGCATGCAGGTGCCAGTAACAATAAGCAGACTAAGGGAATTGACCAACATGGTTTAACTGACGACTGAGAATGCGCTCGACTTTGACAAGAAATACCACCAGCAAGGTTGACTTAGACACCTAGAGGAGCGCAAATCACGCTGATTGTGATTCGCGTAGTTCAGAGCGTAGTGTGGGTAGACTACGTGTGAGACACGGCAAAATGTAGACATTCTTTCTTTGTATTGACTACCTTTGTATGAGTACAGGTTAATACAGTTCAATTTGGATTTGGTTATCCTGATACTATTATTATTATTATTATTATTATTATTATATCAATACCTGCAGTTTGTAGGGATACATAGTGATATCAGGGTTTGCTACAGCAGACAATGTAGCAGCAGCGGGAGACAGATTGAGTTAGTTGAGGAAGATGACAGGGGGGTGGATGGCTCTTGATATATGCAAGTGCTTCTGTCTGATATGAATGTATAAACATTTTGCAATATGATATTTGTAATATTTCATAAAATATTTTTTTCTCTCTGTAACAATTTACATACACCTAATTCTTTGTCAGTGACTTCTGTCATGTGTCCATATCCTAACGTAAAGGTCTGCAATAGGCTGTGGCTGTGTTTGACAATGGAATTTAGAAGTGGGGTATAGAGGAGGCAGGAGCATATAAAGAACATCTCTCCTGAATCGTGGGTCGGGAGGTTGTGGGGCTTATAAAATTAGTGGGTTTAGTGTAGCATACCACTGTATAGGGGCTCGGTTTGAGCACTGGGCTGTGGAAAAATATACCCCATGAACATAACATGTAAGCTGGTTTTGTAAGTTTTGTGTGTCACAAGAAGGTACTATCCTGGCACGCACAACCTCTTCTGTGACCCGTTTCCTTCTTGTGGCCTAACCCAAAACTGACGCTTCTAATATGCATTTCCTCCCCGTGGCCTAACCATAATCTTCTCCTTCTATGATCTGTTCCTTCCCCACAGCCTAACCTTCCCCTAATGTGATCCATCCCCATCCCTCAGCCTAACCTTCTCCTTCTATGATCCATCACCTCTTTAAAGCCTAACCCTAACCCTAACCACCATCGGGTGATGTCTTTAGTCATCCGCCATCCCATCTGGTCCATCTGGTAATTATGGTCAGGATAAAGAACCTTTGCTGAATTAAGAATAGGGTTAGTATTAAACTAATAAACGACACCCTTCTGGTCCACAAGTCTTCCCCCAGAACCCATCACTTCACCATGACACCACCCAACTTTACTACATTTGTAGATGACACATCTGATTATGCCATCATCACGTAACTGGGAGGTATTCATACATTTATAGGCACATAAATGAAACGTAAAATAAAATTTCTTATCCCCCTGTCATTTTACCACACAATGTGTTACTTCATTGAGATATAAAAAAAAATGCATAATGAGGAAATATTTAGGCAGTATTGAAAGAGCAAATGGATGACTCTTACTGCTCTTTGAAGCGATTTCCCCGCTAGGTTGATTGGAGCGAGGTTGATTCAAATCCTCAGAAAGATAAAGATATTATTTGAATTTAGTTACATTGTTCTGAATGGTGGTTTAATCACACTAAATCACTTGAAGCCCTTAAAAAACAAGAGACATGATTAGATCTTTTTGAAGTTTCTCTTAAGTGTTCCGATGTTGGCGTGTTCCAGACATTACAACACAAGTACGGCTTCGGGGCATTCTCAAATCCTGAATACTTACTTTACATCCTTGACATCTTTACTTATCACTGGTTGTGATTTATTATTTGCATTTTCATATCATCAAAGCCACAGGTGTGCAGGTAAGAATGACAGTCGTTTCACATATGCATATTTCTCAGAGGCGGGTTCCTGAGCTAAAACAAATTTCAATAACCAAAACACAAATTGAAAATATACATGGATATTTTAGATTGAATACAATAATTTTAAATCTGAAGACTTTTGTTAAAAAAAACTTTAGTAATTAACAATAAATAGGATTTTTGGTTTTTGTTTAAAATAACATGCCATAACAGCTCCCACTGTGGGTACTATATGATGGTGTCACGTAATGACATAATGGCTCTATTGCACAGCCCAAGGGTTGATGTATAATGATATTAAATTGTAAAGCGCTACGTAATCTGATGGCGCTATATAAAAACCTGTTAATAAATAAATATATTATAATATATATAATGTTCTCATTTTTAGTATAGCTGACTTGGCTTGCAAATTATGACAATGCATAAATATCGACTGCACACCAGGGAAATGAATTTGCAGATCCAGTGCAAAATGCTCTGCTCCAGATTTACAACTGGTAACCACCTGTGTGTAAGACAATCAGTTACTATGGTAACCACCTGTGTGTGAGACAATCAGTTACTATGGTAACCACCTGTGTGTAAGACAATCAGTTACTATGGTAACCACCTGTGTGTAACATACCTCCAAACTTTCTGCTGGGGGACATCGGGACAGATAAGCCCCGCCCTGACTCTGCCCCCATACCATGCACAACCCGGCCCGCCCCTGTACCGTCCAATCCCCGCCCCGTACCTACAAGCCCCGCCCTCTCTCCGCAGCAATTTATAGATTGTTTCAAAATGTTAATTAAAAAGATCATTAAACTACCAGTTTGTCCCCTTAGCGGGACAACTGGTAGGCAGGCGGGACAGCGGGACAGTCATGCAAAAGCGGGACTGTCCTGCTAAATTCGGGACAGTTGGGAGGTATGGTGTAAGACAATCAGTTACTATGGTAACCACCTGTGTGTAAGACAATCAGTTACTATGGTAAAGACCTGTGTGTAAGACAGTCAGTTACTATGGTAACCACCTGTGTGTAAGACAATCAGTTACTATGGTAACCTCCTGTGTGTAAGACAATCATTTACTATGGCAACCACCTGTGTCTTTTTCAGACATCAATGGATTTATTAAAACCAGGTGAGTGATAGTTGGAAACTCAAGATCGGTGTTTTGTGTGTCAAGAGGAATGGGTCATTCATTATACCTTCCAACTTGTCTGCTGCCAAGATCAGGACATATAAGGCCTGTCCCAACTCCACCCAAGCCCTGCCCTGGTTCCTCCCAAGCCCTGCCCCTTTTAGCACTGCAACCACAGTGAATGTTGGAGGGTCTGCATTTGCAAATATATGATAGAACAACAGAAAAAAACAGTAGGAAGATCTAGGCCAGTGGTTCCCAAACTTTCTCAGTCGAGGCACCCTTAGGGTCTCCATAATTTTTCAAGGCACCCCTATGACAAAATAATTTCACATTTTTACGTTTTTGAGTCAGAATAGTGTAATAACTATTAAAGTAAAGACATAAATACTTCAGGTTGATATTAATTCTTGTTTATTTCCTATACGAGATGTAAAATTGTACTTCAAAGTAACACTATCAACATAGCACCACGTTGGAAACAACATTCCGTGGCACCCCAATGAGAGCATCGCGGCACCCCAGGGAGCCACGGCACACAGTTTGGGAACCACTGATCTAGGCGATAGAATGACCTAGATCCTTTCCATACATAGTAAGTTCATACACCCCACCCACACCATATTAAATACACAGAGCCCCTAAAGTGGAAACAGTTTTTATAAACATTCATTAGAACAAAAACGGACAATCCAGAAAATCAGTTAATACATCACTTTAAAATACATAAACATGTTACCAGCGTCCAATAAATGTTTTTATATATTCCCAAATATATGATAGGCCACCCATCACTTACAAAGGCTTTTCTCTCTCAACAATGAGGGTTCCAGGTTGGGTCATATATCATATATGTTATATGTTATATTAATATATGTTATATATTAGGAGGCACCAATGAAATAGCTTCTGAAGATATGGTGGAAAGATTTTAATGCCATCAAACATATTTTTTTTGCTGTTGCTGTTTTATGTTGGCAATTTTTCTAAATGGCCACAATTATAAGACTTCCATTAGAATCTTACCCTTGAGTAATAAAATAAAAAAAACTCCAGGGCCTAAATTTACTAAGCAGGGAGATTGAAAAGCAGGGAAGCTGCCCATAGCAACCAATCGGATTAGAGCTCACATTCTCCAGTATGTAAAATGAAACTGAGAGCTTGAATCTGATTGGTTGCTTTTGGCAACATAACATCCCCACTTTTCAATCTCACTGCAATCTTCTTGCTCAGTGCTGCTATTTAGACTCAAAAACAGCCCTAAAGGTGCTTCGAACCGACAAAGTTTGGAAACCACTGCCATATAGCATTAACCAATACCAGATACTACTGGCTTGAATTGGCATATTTCATAGCTTGAAAAACAATTAGTAATTGAGTGTGATACCATTGGCTAATAGGAACTGGTGGGTTAAAAAGATGGATATCATTTTCAAAATGATGTTGGTATCCCCCCCCTTCACCCATATTGTTAGCATTTAAAGATGGTGTAATGCATAGCGTTAAGAGCCACATCGAGGGGCAAATAAGTCAAATATTTTCCTAATATTTTCTTAATGTGAAATAAAGTTGCTGAATTATTTCCTGACATACGGTATGTATTTTGTAGATGTTGGTTATCTGTCTCCACCATATCAATGAAGTCATAACTTTTCTATTACTTGAATTTACTAGACTAAATTAAATGGTTGTTTCTATAAATGTCAATAAAATAAAACTAATATGTCTGAGGGGGAGATATAAATTACACTGGTAAAAGCATCATTATGGAATGTTTAAAGTCTACCCACTCATGTCAGAGGGCCAAGTACAGAAGCTGTTTCAGAGCAACTTAGCCAGTAGACAGTATGTTATGACAGCAGTACCAGTAGATGAACAAAATACACTATTAATCTTTATTTATAGACTAATAAAAAAATAATGCTTAAGTTTTTGATTAAAGCAATATGTATCCAAAAACTGAAAAAAAAACTAAACAAATGTATGAGACAAAGAAGAAAATAAATATATATAACAAAATACAGTTATGTCAACTAAAAGTGGGACTGTCACGCTGAAAACAGGAAAGTTGGGAGATATGCATACCATAGACATATAACATGGCAAGTTGCACAAAGCAATATATACTTATTACAGGATTCAGAGCATTGTGAATCCTGTATTTGGATAACAGATCACCGGACTTGCAGCTTTAATACTGCAGAAACCCACATTATGTAGGTTTCTCTCTTTCAGAGAATAGCTGGTCACCGGGTTGTGACAACATCAAAGGCCCTTAGTTTAAATATATAGAGGATCAAGCATCTACTGCAGACAGATGTCCTTTCCCCTAACCACCACTACCAGGACCTCAGGGTCCCCTCTAGGAGTAAACCTTTAGGAAAACAGACAGAAAACATTGTGGGCTATATTTACTAAACTGTGGCAATTCCCGTAATTTAGTAAATATAGGCCTCTACAATGCAGAGTGGAATGATAGTCGGAGACAGAGCATTGGAGCAAGGAGGACATCTCTATGTTCTGATTCCCCCTAATTTCCGCATCACCCTGGTTATTCCTGGCCAACTGCTTATGTGGACTTTATTTGCCTTTGTATTTGATACTTACTAAAACTCTGTTTTAACTGCTTCTTTGTAACTCTGACCTCATAGTTTTACTGCTAACCATCAGGACCGGTGCTATATCTCTGAGCACCCCCTAACGCGAAGCCGTTCTATATAGGTGCAGCAGGCGCCCTCTCAGGCTGGCTAATTATTTACATGCAGGGTTATGATATAAATACACCAATACCGGACTCAATCACTGCAGTTTGATCACTTGGTTTGATAATATCACTGGGGAGGGCCTAAGATTTTCACACCACTTTTGTTTTGGTCTGGATAGTACATAAGGACTGAAGCTAGCCCTTACTGTACTATTTACAGTACTCCCCACACGTGCATACTTCATGTACACACACCCCCCCCATGTGACCGCAACATAAATTGCGCAGTGTACGCCACCTCATTTTTACAGAGCATTTATATTCATTAGGGTTAATCGTTTAGAAGAATGAATAAATAAATATATATTCAAATAAATAAAATATTTAACTAACATAATCCTGTCTATGGAGATTTACTGTATAGAAGTATCATTACAAATATCTCTGGCTGGTCATCTACATATTCTTCTGCCAAAGAATTTCAACACAGTCAATAAATTGTTAACATGTTGATCCCATTTATCCCACGTTCCACAGCTGTCAGCTCCTGCCTCCGAACACCCCCCCCCCCATAGAGCCTGTGTTACCTGTTTCTTAGAACAACAGTGCAGTTGGGGGTGAGGCATTAATGTTATGTCTAGAGCCTGACCCCTAAATATTTCCCTGATTGTATGCTGTATATGCCATGCATGGAAGTAGTTAGTTATCTGATTATTTTATTAAATATACAGCTAATCTGAGTAAAGAAACACAAAGGAGACGTGGGACTCAAGCCTGAGTTTGTAGTCACAGAGGACACAACATTGGAAGCGGGGTAGGAAGATGGATTTTCATATTTTGCTTTAAATGCATTGAAGGCAGAGACTGGTCATAAAACCTTTTTAGAAATTAACATTTTTATTAACATTTATTTATTAAGTGCCACATATGTTCCGCAGCGCCGCACATAGCGAATAGTACATACATTGCATGGGGTACAGTGTAATGGTATATAATAACAAACATACAATACACATATAGCGTGGGGGTACAATGCCATAGCATACAGTAACAAACATGGAATACATACATAGCGTGAGGGTGCAGAGTAATAGCATAAAGAGGCAGGTAGTGTATAATATTTTACACTGGAGAAGGACAGGAGCGAGGAGATGGGGTCAGGTTAAGGTAGATAACAGGAGGGTGGGGGTCCCTGCTCGTGAGAGCTTTCATCCTAGGGGAGGGGTGGACAGCACAGAGAACATTGGTATGGATGGTAGAGGATGGTAGAGAGATTGGGTGGAGAAGGGGTGGGTCAGTCTGAAGAAGTGAGTTTTCAGTGAGCGTTGGAGGGTTATCAGTGAGGTTGGAGGGTCCAATAGGTTGGGTGGCTCGGGTGAAGTCTTAGATGTCTGTATGACAATTGCACTGGGTGCCACCCAAAGTTCTTTACTGGGGGCGCTGAGCCTGGTGATCGGGCGCAGCGCCCCTGTAAACTTCCCTGGCTGTCATATGACATCATTCTCAGTGTAATTTATGATGCAGGGATCCTGAGATCGAGATCCCTGTAATATCATTGGTGGCTCAGGTCACATGTTCTGGCTGCCTTGCAGTGCAGGGTCCAGCTGCTCCCTGCTAACCTGCTAACTCTTGGGTTGTTTAAAATCCCCCACCCCCTGCACAGTGTCATCTCACTGACTGGTTGTGGCGAAGACCCCAGGAATGTAAGTATGTTTTACTTATGTTTTTACAGGTCTTTTTTTTTTATTTTTTACTGGTCATCATGAGAATGATGTAGTTCTTGTGGATGGCCAGCTTTAGTCTCAACAGCTTACTGAATATATATTGCTTTCCAGAGACCAGGCACACACAAAAAAAATTGGAGTGAGAGGATTGGCCTATGGGCTATGCTTTTATGTGTATATATATATATATATATATATATATATATATATATATATATATATATATATATATATATTTTTTATTTTTATATTTTATGTATATATATATATATATATATATATATATATATATATATATATATATATATATATACATATATATATATATATACTACGGGGGGGAACTTTTTGAGTGATCGCCCTGGGAGCCATACACTCTAGAAACAGCACTGCTGTATGAGACGTGGTGACAAGTTGGGATGGTGTGTGGATGGAGATGAGAGTGGAGAGGTAGGGAGCAGAGGAAGAGGAGAGAGCTTTGTAGGTTGTGGTGAGGAGATTGAAGAGAATTCTAATGGGGATAGGAAGCCAGTGTAGAGATTGACAGAGCAGGGAGATGGTATGACGAGTGGGGAAGATGAGTCTAGTTGCTGCATTAAGTATGGATTTTATTGAAGATAAGTGAAATATATAAGGCAGCAGAGAAGGATGTTGTTGTAGTCGTGAGATGACAAGAAAGGGAATGATCAGCTTGGTGGCATCAATGAAAAGGAAGGGACAGATACGAGCAATGTTTCCATGAGACATAGTCCAATGGTAGCTAGTTATTTTCTATACGGCAATATGTAAATCTAACATGTGAATGTACCCACATTTATTTTTGACATATCATGCTATGAGGGGTGTTATGTGAAGGCCAAGTGTAAAAGCAAGAAATTCCTTATTCTGACACAGTTCACTTCGGTGGAACTAGATTGGTATTGGTAAATAGGTATATGGTTGGGCAACCCTTGGCTCCCTTTCATCCAGCACATGACCAGAGCAATCAGCCACCAGTTCCTACCAGGTGCCACCCTGCAGCTTTTCTGCTCCAGGGTAAATTAGCCACCCAGCATTAGCCACACATACAGCTGCTGCAGAGAGTCTCTTCTATAAATACTTAGTCTGTAACATTGCTTAGGAAACCCCCATATAGTATGAAGAGCTCTGGCTCTGTTAGATGTTGGGGTATATACAGGTCTTGGGGCATCCTAGGTGAGACCTAGCACCATGACCTTCCCAATCCTTGCCCCCTGGTCCAGGTCACATAGGAGAGAGGGGCATCGCTGTTCTATAGAGGAGCGGCAGACTGGCTAATTATTTACATGCCAGGTTAGGATGTAAATGTAAATGGAAGATTTTGCAGCCACCCCGGGCCCCAGGCTCTACACAGTTACCCCTCATCACGGGAATGTCATCAGAAGGGTCTACTTCACCTATACAGCCTGACATGGAGATGGGGCGTCAGGGTGCACACTGAACACTAAACACTAATGGAAGTGAATATCACTCGTGTTTTGTTTATATTCTTAATAAAACTGTGATTATTTTATATAAGAACTGTGTTGTGTCTCTTTTACCTCCTGGTATCCAAACGACCTTCACATTCCACCTGGAACAGTCTAGTTACCTAAACCACACACGCATGAACCTTGTAGCCAGACAGATTAATGCACAGCCTCTTTCACGTTTTACTGTGAAATATAAACTAAAGCCCTCTGAATAAAGTACTGTTGTTTAATAGCGGGTCATTGGTTCTATCCAAATTCCATATAGGGAGCAGGATGGAGTAATACAGCTGTGTGCCCTAGGATATGTCTTTAAGAAAGCCCATTCATCATGCATTATATTAATAGTGAAAGCATGCGTAAGCCCCAGATTTATTCCTTTGACAAACCTGTAGCATTAATTGGGAACAGAACTGACATTACACATCTTTCACACTACAGAAACGCATTTTGAAAAACACAAAGAGGTTTTATTGTTCACACAATAGATTACGCATTTTGCTTTTGATCATTGTGCTAGCGAATGTTTAGTTATACTTTTATGACTTTTAGTTTTTCAGGGTTTTGGGGGGTTTTTCTGTTATAAAAGATAAACACAGTGCCATGAATGCAAAGCAAACAAAATGCAAATTCCTTGGTGTTTTGTTTATAAAGAAGAAAATCAACAAAATATAAATTTATAACTGAAGGGTAAGAGCGAAACCATTAGTATTCTCCATGAAGTTGTGCTGTGTCTGTTTAAAGTTAAATGTAACAACGAAGTCCTATATCAAAAGAGAGGGAACTCCTATATAAGCAATTGATTCCAGAGAGGGCTGGGAAAGGAGTAAAGACTAATCACATTTTATGAGAAAACATGAAAAAAAGAACATTATTTACACTAACAGTCAGAAAACAGATGCTGCCGAACCCAGCAAACCGTTATTTAAACCATAATCTAATGCTTTTCTCTCTATTGGTACTAAAGTTACAATTGCCATTGTTTCTCTTCTCCTTGCTGAAGCAAAATTCAAATAAGACTTTTAAGTGGGTCGCTTTAGGTTAAATGCCTCCCTCACGTGTGACACATGGCCAAATTAATATATTTTTCATCATAAGGACCATTGAATCGATCCAGACCTATGATTCCTGCTATACTCAGAGCTGTATGCTTGCTGTATCCAGACAATTATGTGGGTAAGTTATGAACACTCCCCTGAAAGATTTTCCTTATTTAAGATCTATATGGCTTACAATCACTGTACAATCTAAATGCTTAGCATACATGATCTCATAGGCGACCCTCGGTACAACCCTGCCACCAGTTATCACCTTCCACACCACTACAATACCCCCACTGCCTAGGCCAGTCAGGAGCCATAACCTGTGGCTGTGGGGGATTGTTGTGGACGATTACCGGCCGTGGGGGACCCCTTCAAAAAATTTTTGCTTTGGGCTCTGCAAAGCCTCTACATGAACTCCACACTCCACATTGTCCTCAGAAACTCCTCTTTTTATACAGAAATTTGAATCTTATTAATTGGAAAATGTCGGATCAGCTCCCATGGAAGACATTTGTACTTTCAAGTGCAGATTTTTTACTGCTGATTTCTATAAAAAAAATGTAAAAATTAAAAAAACTAAATATAGTACATTTTTTATACTGCATCATTAAGATGTTCTAGTAATTATTGCAGATTAAAGTCAATGAAACCTTATACAGGAGTATTTAAGCAATAGATGAAGGAATGGCTGTATGGCTGTATCTAGGTGGTCAGGAAACTCCAGGCAACATGAATGACCTACGAGAATGTCTGGTACTCTCGTAGGCCAGGCCAGAAACACTGACAGTGCATCTCCAATTTAGAGCCATGATGTACTGAACTGTTGTGGAGTGTGATGAATGTCATAACTAGGTGCTCACTCAAGCAGAACCAGAGCATAGAAGATACACAAAAGCCATGTCTTGGCTCAGGTATGGTCATTATGTTATGTACAGTAAGTGCAGTAGTAGTAAAAGTTGCACATAAGTCATGTTTTGACTTTGTCTATACCTCCCAACATTTAGGGGTGTAAGAAAAGGACCAATAAGTCGCACCCCAGGAGAAATGTCCAAAATTCACAAGTCTCTTGGACTAACCCTGTTCTAAACCCATAATAATAAAAATGCCTTAAATTGTATTGAGCTACATAATCTTACCTAATCAGCTGGCGCTATATGAAAACCTGCAAATAAATAAATAAAGTCAAATATATCAGAGATGTTTTTACTATAGATTCATGTGAAAACCCCATAGGTCTTAAAAATTGTTACATACATATTTACATCTGCTGTCATTCATTTTATACAAAGAGTAATTTAAGTCCTTATACCTTAAATGAGCCCTATATAACTACAGGGTTACATAATAAGTCACGGCCAGATTCAAATGTCCTTTTGTGTTTGCGCATCTCTCCATATTACTCAACAGGAGCACACCGTGACCAATCCATATATGAACCACATACCTCCCAACACTGTTGGGGCAAACAAGCCCTGACCCTTGTCCGCACAAGTATAACCCTGACTCCACCCAAACCTTGCCCAGCACCGCCCAAGCCCCATTCATTTTCGGCTTCATCTCCTAATTGGGACAAAGTACAGGCAGGAGGGACATCTTCTGTTAAGAAGGAAGGTGGACATGCACATGCAACTTTAAGGTAAGGAATCTCCATATGGTTACCCACACTGAAGTTACCTAAAATGAGATAGACAGAGCTCGGAGGAGACTTGCAACATAACACTCAGGAGACTTGTAGCAGGTAGCAAAAATCAATGAAAACTATATATATATATATATATATATATATATATATATA
>JABWIB010000125.1:120232-170795 GCA_016617825.1 Platyplectrum ornatum | reverse complement strand
ATGGTGAAGTCCCATCATTGTCCTGAACACCTCCCATCAACTCACTTGTAGCAAGCACATCACTGCTCAATCACCGGACTGCTAGAGGGAGAGGAACATTCATGGACACACACAGNTGAACCCCGAGTGTGCCTGTTATACAATATATAATATAAACAAATCTATTGCGTGTTCAATTACAGTCCCCAGGGAATAGGCCGCTATGGTGATCCTGAACCAGCCCCACCACGAGCTAGCTCCTGATCACCTTAACCACCGACCCTATTGGGGAAACAAGTCAAAGCTCTAACAGTAAAGGAGTGGTGCCAAAAAATGCCAGACAATTAAATAGAAGCAATTATTACAAATGTATCTGTCATATAGGACTAAATACATATCTCCTCATTCAATCCAAAGGGGTTCAAGTATTAATAAACTCTCCTCCCTTTGAAGTAGTTTCATCTCATGATCACCTCCTCTTCTCAGTGGGGGAATGTATAACAAAGGCATGCATCTGAGATCACATAGTTTATATTGGCATTCACGGAAACACGCAATATGGTACAGTATATTTTTATTCAATGTGGGCAAAATTGAAGGCATACATCATACTCACAATGGGCCAGATGCATGAGAACCTAAAGAGCTGAATCTGCCCCACAGGTGTCAGTAAGCGCGTTTGGTTTGGTTATATTTTTTCCTGGCTAATCTGGAATTGGCAGCCCTGTGCTCTTCGTCAGCATGATCTGCGGAAATGTTTGTTTATCTGCCAACTAGTTTCTATCATTACCCACTTTAATAAAATATACTAAACAATAGAGCTTATCCTGTTTCTCTCTGTTCATACTGCCCCCACATTCAGTGCTCAGCTGAGGAGATTGGAGGTGTTCAACGCACATAAGAAGTACCCACTATAATACAGACCAGGATACACAGTGCCAAACTCCAAGTGCACAGCAAAGCCAGGGGAGAGATGGAGTCAGTGTAAAGGTCACGAACAGTAGAATCAGATGAGAGAATGAGCCAGCTTACAGTACTACGGTGAACAGGATTAATCAAGGAAACACCCGATCACCTACGACGAGGGACAACACTATCCTCCAGCAAAAAACTGCTATCAAGACTGAGTAATCCACACATTATTGGATCATATTTTTACACACTGACTATCGAGATTGTAAATAATCCATCTAAGTTAGATCACTGTTGAGACTTTGGCACGGCATAAACCTACCCATAAGAGACTACAGAGACTTTAAAAGATTTGTGTATGCATGTATCACATCTAATTACTATGTGGGTAAACACACATTCATACTGTTGCTATATAATATCTACCATAGTAGACATATACCCACAACTATATAACACCCTCTGCTTCGAAAGTAAAGCGATATTACACGGCATATGCCCCATTGCACAAATTGTCCATGACACGCCTAGCTTTGGATAAATAATTATATATGCACCTTTCCTGTCTTAGAAAGTTCATGGGAAAAGAGCGCGACACATTAGGTGAGCATAGCAAATGCCTCACCAGGAAGGAAGACAGGAGGTGGAGAAAGTGATCAAAGGTACCATCAAGACACAGAGTGCTACACTTACCCACCTCAATATAACAATCCCCATTTTGCAACCCAGTGGTTCTCTCCAAATCTTTACTACTCTCCTACAATGTCCTCCAATCCAAGATCTTCCTCCCACACCCTCAACTAATTGAAAATTACCAATACTATCATTTAGATTAAGTATTACCATTGTTGTATTGCTTGCGGTTGGATTCAATAATTATTTGTTTTTTACTTCATGCATTTACATTAATATGAACATAATTAGTGATAGAGGATCATGTCAAACAGTGCACTGAAAAAATATCCAGAAGGTAGGACCGCGTGCGAGAACAATTTTTGTATGGACGATAAAAGAAAAATGAAATTGCCTATTTGCCATTTTTTTTTTTTTTTTCAAACAAACAAGTATGAACTGTGAAAACAGAATTAGAGCTGAAAGGTGAAGTTTCCTAGCTTCACTCTAATTTCTAGCTTCATACAGTTCAATGGGCAAAAGCAAATAGTTTTCTCTGCATGCAATATAATTAAAATTAACTTGCGCCTAAAAAAAGGGTGTTCAAGTCTGGATCAACCCCACCAGCTCAAAGACATTAATTATTAATCAAATGTATTAATTAGTATTGTATATCATGTAAAAGAAAAAGACAGGCCGCACTTCAAATTTATAAAGTGTTTATATAAATGAAAGAGGTACAGCCAAAAATTAAATACGTATTTACAAAGAACAATAAAGTCTGGCACTCCATACCGAACAATGTGACAGTCATACTTATTAGTTCACACTATAGCTATATTGGTCTAAGCTCATCAGACCAGCATCAAGGCACCTCCTGTAGGAGTGTCCCTAAACTTGTTGCTTTGTGTGTACATATGGGATCTGATCCAGCGAATTTTATTGCATGCAGATAAAACACTTTGCTTTTCAACAAACACCTCACAAAGTGAATAGCTTTAAGTTTTATTTTTAAATTAGTTGAGTAAGGAAATTTCACCTTTCAACTTTAATCTGTTTTCACAATTTTTATTTGCCTCCCCTGCAGTTTGATGTTCAGTTTAGTCCAGTGCTACACTTGCACCAGTTTTACCCTTACTCCCAAACTCTGCATCAGCCCCAGGAGGTCTGCAGTAAGAAAGTGTGCAGTGGCTATGCTCCCATAGTAAACTAGTATTAGTAGCATTCAAGTCCTTACCACACATTTTTGCATATGAGCATAATATATTAATATGATGTATTAACTCACTACTCAATCTATCCTTTATAAGCAGCGAAATGGAAGGAGATGCCCAATTGATACATACAATCTATAATCATCTATTATAACAGGTGCCAAAACGGGAAGCGGGAACTCCGCATTTAAGGCTGTTGCTGGATGTGGAATTAGTTTTGAAAAAGTGATGGCATCTATTCATCTTATATCATCTCTGAATTATAGGGGTAAAGAGACCACCAGTAGACAAAACAGCCAAAATGAAAGCCCCAATGGGCTGCTATTTTAATTCTGTATAAAAGTAAAAATTAGATTAAATGAAATCACACTCGAGGCCTAGATGTGGTTGGAACCCTTTGGAATTATATTGCTGTTTGATAAATGGCATGTACACAAACTATACATTGGCCATACATCAAGCCGATACTAGGTGCAATGATGCGCTGCTGTAGTCGCGCACNGCTGAATCTTACCTGCTGCAGGCAAGATTCATGCAAAACACACCTGGCTTTTATCGCATGTACACCAGTGAGATCCAGCAATTGGAACTCACTTGTGTATGGCCAGCATAATTCTGTTTTCACTTGAGTAGCCCCCTAGGTGCAGGAAATAATTCCCTAGGTAAAAAGAAACTAGCCAAGAAATATCAGATCAAGCAATGAAAAGAAGCTTCAGAATTCTTCTTTAAATCAAGTAGTTATCTCTCCACTGACAGTAAACACTACTATATTCTCTTATTAACAGTTCATACATTCAACCTACTACACAAAAAACACAGTACTATACAAGGATTTTTTTATACAAGGAATTTATTGCAAATATAGCATGAGATTGTGCAGAACAAGGGTTGAATATCACAGAATAGGATTTTTTTTAATTTTAATACAAAACAGTAAAACAATTTACAAGCAAAAGTGGTCAACAGTGACATCGTCCTTTTTGCCAAACAGTCCACGAACAGGTTCAAACTCCAAAGGAACAGACTTGAACTTTTTCTTCATCTGCTTTTCAAAAAGCTTTAGAGAAGGAGACAATATTACATATTGATCAAACTTACAATGTCCCAGAGCATAGTTTGAACAAGAAAAGCGCTGCGATATTGAAATATTACAATAAACAATAACGAGTTGACCGAATTTAGTGGAAAAAGTGATGGGCACTCAATATCAGCAGAAGCCTGTAGGCAGATAATANTAAACACGGTAGAAAAATATATATATACCCCATGACTTACTAGAGACTGAAAAAACAAGATGGTAAAAGTATGCAAAGCTCACAGGATACAATTACATAATTGTATTATGGACTCCATCTTGTGTCCACAATGGGTACAGCTGCACTGAGAAACAAATCTTACTATTCTGCTGCAGTACAGAAGCTTTTTGGAGGTGCCTNTGTGGGCTGGTCCATTTTCTCAACACATATGAGACTCAACTTTGGGACTCTAATTGTTAGGACAAGCATAGCAGAAAAGCCTCAATGGAGGCTGGTGGCTTATCATTTATTTCCAAACATATGTAGTGTGTTACATTTTATTTTACAGATAGAATGGTATAATCAGTTACTGATTAATTGCAATTTGCCAAGGTATTGTTTCCTTTTTAGTTTTCTACCTCTGCCTTTCATGCACCAGTCCATCAACTTATACACTGATCTGAGCTCCACCATTTACTAGAAAAATCGGATGATGCAATGCATCACGTTAATTGAATGATCCCCAGTGTGTACCCTACTACGGTCTGTCAATGACACACATATAAGGACCTTTATGGTACAGTACTTGTACCAGACATTGGGGTGAAGTCATAGCACAGATTGGTAGTACCTACCTCATAGGATGACAGCTCCAGGAACTCTGAGATATCAGTCTCTTGTGTAGACAGAACCCGGCTAATTACATTGGCAGCTCTTACAACATCTGGGAAGTAATGGTTCTGCAGAGTCTGCATTGCATAGAATATACAAAATAATANAGCAATGAGAAGAATGGGATGAGTACTGCAAGAGTATGCTTAGTATAACTAATATGCCCATNAATTTAATAGGAACAGATTTTAGTAGAATTCTGTCATTTTTAGAAAACATTCTTGTGCCACCATTACTAACAAAGCATAGATGCATTTAACAAGCCAGCTTGCATTCATATTTCCACCTTCCCTTTTCTGTAAGAGGACTATAGTGTAAGTTTTTGTCGCAAGAGGGCTACTGGCTTAAATTAACGAAAAAACAATAGTTGCGCTTAGTAACAAGAAAGTTATAGCANAGTTCTTTCAGCTACTTGAGTGAATTTACTACCTCTAGCTCCCACAGAGAACTGTCCAGAGCTCGACTCTTAGCTGGATCTTGCTCATCCATGATATATGGATCCGTTTCCAGATCTGAGATAAGGGGAAAAGAAAATGACTAACTCACTAAGCGAGTGATACAAACATACATACAATTCACTTTGCAATACATCTAAACCACTGCATGAACATTAATCATTTTTATTAAAATGATTCTGTAAAATGCTATATATTTTAACAGCTAACAAAGCCAGTAAGATGGCCTTGACCGGTGAGAAAAATAGTATAACCGACCATACATGCTCTAATATACATTGGAATATTAAAAAGTGTTCTTTACAAGGTTTAAATAAAAACGTTACAAACATCTACCAATTTGTCACATGCAATAATAAGCCATGTTTCAGGAATGAAGGCTCTGTTGAATCACACTGATCCTATCAGCATTGATGGCCTATAGTCTGCTGGACTAATACATGACCATTAACAGTCATGTCAATGCAATATGGTGGTTTTTTTTTGTTTTTTTTTTTAATAAAGGTAACGAATCAGGGTAAATTTAGTTAGATGCCTCATTTAAGTCGCCCCCCCCCCCTGCAAAAACTTTAGATCTAGGCCCAAATTTACTCAACTGTGGGATTGGAAAAGTGGGGATGTTTCCCATAGTAACCAATCAGGTTGAAGCTGGTTTTTCCAATCCCACAGTTTCTACAGTGTTCCTAAAGTCTCCACTAGTTTACAACTAACTGATTATTCTGATCAAGAGTAAAGTGTGAATTCACCTGAAGCCATGGGCCTGTGGATGAGAGGCCGACAAGCTGGATGTCTCCTGATGAGGTTACATATAAATGGAATAATCATCACCAGAACTTGTGGTGGTGCGGTTAGAGCAAGCCGTGACAGACGCTTCGCAAATGCAGCAACTAGATACACAGGTAAATGACTACAAAAAAGAAAAAAGAAGAAAGAACCTATAAGACACTTTTAACACAAACAGTGCAGCTCCAAATCAGGGACTTCAGAGCATGGAGCTGTATGACTTACGTGGACGACAAGAATAAATTAGCAAGATGAAAGAAGCGTGCTCGATACTTCACATGAAACACTGAAGGCTCCAGCAGAGAATAGAGCTTCTTGTAGAATTCTGGGTACTCACTGAGGAGACAAATCAGCACATAGTGTTATACAGGGCATCTAAAGTTCATTATTTAAAGGTAGTATATATCTCTATGTATAAAGATATTTCCTGTACCAAATAAGACCAACTCCTTATTTAACACAAATACATGCACACAGGCCACAGGGTATTTCTATAAACCTGACAGATGCAACCAGCAGTTTTCTGGGAGCTGTTTCTATTAATGCACATGTGCAGACTCTTAGTTTCTCCCTCCCAGGAGAAACCAAGTGTGTGCAGAATTGGGTGGGGAGAAGGGTGTGATTTATGAAATCCCATGCATTTGAAATGAATGGGCGATTTGATGTTGTCAATCCCTTCCCATTCATAGTAATAATCTGGGTTAGGCAACCCTGTATTAAAAATGTAAAAAGATAAAACAGATGCAAACTTACAGATTATGCTGATGTATCAGAACAAAAAGTCCATTTAGCGCAAGAAGGCTTATGGCTCCACCTAAAAACACAGCACAAAAATACGGTTTGTTACAAACGTCAAGACAGCCAGGGTGACTAATACTCAAATGTACAGAACTTATTCCTGCTTACCAACATCATAGGCTGCTGTAAGAAAGTCTATCAATAAAGTTGGCATAGTCATATGAGGCAATATGGACTCGTGTAAGATCAATAGCACCTTCTTGTACAGACTTGCTGTAAGCTGGAATTAGGGGGGAAAAAATAAAGCCAAATATTTGTAACTCCACAGAAGATCAGAAAAGTGCAAAAAATCATACAGCCAGCTGCAGCTCCACACAATTACCTTGTGTTTCAGAAATCCCATCCACACTTTCTGAAATGACTTCTTATGTTCCTAAAAAGAACAAACTATTAATATTAAGAAAAAAAAAAAAACTTACAGACAACTTGCAATTATCAGAAATTATCAGAATTACCGTAATTTTTGATGGTTTCCAGTCATTACAATTTTCTGGGGAAAAAAAAAAATCTTAGAAAGCAAACACAATATGTATGTCTGGGATATGTGAAACTCATTTATACTAAAACAAATGTTTCTTTATGCATAGGTGCATAATATATATATATATATATATATATATATATATATATATATATATATATATATATATCGCTATCATTTATATATAACATTAGAAATGTGTTTTAAATGAATTCATTGTCTTACAGCCAAGATCACCCTAGATTAACCCCTTAGGTGATTACCTATATATTGCTGATCAAGAGATGAATGGTGTATACATGCACAGATAAATTGTCATCAGTGTTACATGGGCCACTGTAATCATAGCTAATAAAAATGAAAGTAACTAGGTGGAGTATGGCAAAAAAGTAAAGCGCCAAGTTCAGAACAGATAACATGACATAAAAATTGTTGAATAACATTTTTACCTTTTTGTGCAACCAAAAAATTTGAAAGTTCATCCTCAACAGGTATATTAATAAGAGAAAGGAGGGCAAACACATTGTTCAGGAAAATGGATGGCAAAGCCTAACAAGAAGGAGAGATTATAAAAAAATACAATAAAAACACAAACAGTATATAACAAACATTGCTTACATTTTGTAAGCTGTGCATGTTTTCTTCTATCAATGTATTAGATTCTATAAACTCAACATTCTCTCTCTCTCTATATAAAATGTTTTTTTAATATACAGGAAGAATTGTAGACTTTTAATGTATGTAATACTAAAGGTAACACAGTAAACGGATACGGTTTGAAAAGTTTAGAGCTTCCAGCTTTTATCTTGGTCAGGCCGACCCAATAGATAACAATGGTACCTCTTTGCTGCTCTGGTGCACTCGTGCAATGTGTTTTTCAATCACTGACATGGTGTAATATCGGATGTCATCATATTCAACATACTCTTGGAATCGATTAATTAATAGAGAAGAATCCATATCCTTCTGTAGTAAGCATTCTACAACTGACTGAAATAAAAAAATCAGATATAAGTGTGCCAGCAATCAAGGGATGAAAGGAATAGGCATCAGAAACAGACTTACTTTTAACAGTGGGCGTGGAAACTGGTAATTATCTTTCCACTGGGCATTTTCCAAAGGAAACTTTCCTTGTACCTGAATAAACTTCATAAGTGTGCACAACGCTAATTCCTACAAAGTACAAAATAAGGAAGATCCATTAATAAAAGCCAGGTGTAGTTACATGCTGAGCCTGATGCCAGGTTATTGTTACACGTTTGGAAACCCATACTGACCTGAACTTGGAATGAAGTATGACACAGAAGCTCCAACAGACAAGATACACAACTTTTGTATCGGTGCCTCATCCATATTTTGTATTTCTCTTCTGCGCTCACCGAACCTGAAAATATTTGAGACTATAGTACTGCTGGCAATAATTTAACTCCAACCAAAATAACTAATTGACCTGAGTGATGCCCGTCCAGTGGTTATCTGCAGGAAGTAAGGGCAGAGAAAGACAGGACAAAAGAGAAGGGGACAGCAGAATTACAGCAGAAATGGGAGCAGCGGAAGACAGAGAGACAGTACAGAGTGGAAGAGCAGAAAGATAGGGACAAGCTAAGAATTTTATTTTAAAAATAAATGTTTATTTAAATTTTTTCTTAATCAGTATTATAAGATGTAAAATGCTGAGATATAGATATTGCCATGGATTCCCTGCATAATTATTTACATTTTATAATCCCAACAATGGTCAAGATCCAGAACACAACATTTTTCAGCAGCCTAGTTGATTGATCACAGAGAGCAAGAGCAAGTCTGTATCCAGTCATATGAAACTAACTGATCTAGGGGCCGATTCAATCCTTCGCGAAGACGGGGAAAAAACGCAAAGTGCGCTTTTTCCCGTCTATTATGGGACTGAAACCTCGCGTCTTTTTGTACGCACATCTATGAGGTGCGAACAAAAAAACACGAGTTTTCCTGCCAGAAAAAATTCGCGCGAAGGGGATTGAATCGGCCCCATAATGTGATTGGCAATTGCATTGTGATAAAGGCTAATCCAAGTCTCTGTGGTCCAGCAGCAGAATCAAACATATATATACAACATTATTGTAAACAATGTGGGAAATCCAGGATTACAAATAAGAAACAAGATACTAAAAGACTTGATAGTCAAGTATTTCCCCAGACACTTTGCAAGTTAAGATTACCTTGAAGGTTTTCCTCTTCGGGAGGAAGGCTACCAACATGAAGCTCTCCTTTTTCCAGCAGCNTCTCAAATAGTTTCGAACACGTTTGAATTGCAGCTTGTATATCATGTTCATTTTCAGACTATAGAAGTGGTGACAAATCATAAGAAAAGAAAAATCAGCAATACGGCAGAGAGGAAATAACCCTCACAATTTGCTCTATATATAAAACCAGAACGTCACTGATGCCTCAAGACAAGGTGACCCCTGCAAATCTAATATATGCTGCATATCTGCCTAAAAAGAAATGTATTCATGATGTTTAATGTTTATAATGTGGGAACCTTGCCAATATAATATGCTATAGCACTGAATGTCAGGTGTGCACACAAGGGAGATATATATATATATATATATATATATATATATATATATATATATATATATGGGGGGGGGGACTGTATATTATACGCTGTTATGTTAATCTGTCTGATGTTTAAGAAGACTGGGTGAAAGTTCCCAATAATACAACCTAGTCCTCCCTCTTTGGTGACGATTATTGGTACCGGCAGGAGAGGTGACACTAATATTGTGACCATTTCCATAGAGGACATATCACTCTCTGCAACCTCCTCCTGGCAATGATAATCACTGTAATGGATGATCAGCTGAAAACAAAATACAAGGTTCCTTGGGCAATGGCCAGACAACGCTCTGCACCGTAAAGGTAAAGTATAAGTATAGCATACATTAGAAGGGAATCCATTCTTCATCTTCTGTAACTGTGGACACGTCACTCACCTCCTTAGAGTCACATAATGGGAGTAATGGAAATGCTGGGGTGACATAAACCTTTAGGGGTTAATCTATACATCCACAATGCATTGCCGGTTACACGACGTCATCACAGAAAAATTTTACCTGAAGATATTCCAGGATATCGAACACAGAGTTAGCATTTGCTCGGCTCTGCAGCACAGCGGCAAGCTTAGCGTTCAGGTCCTGCTTTGCTGTGACCCCATTCTCACAGCGGAGCCGGTTTCCACGTTTCCCACTGCGAGCAGCCATGTTCTCCTGGATCACGTGGTAGGAAAGGCTCACACGCCCACTGAGCATGCGCAGCCGAGCCGCTGCTTCTGGACGGTTCAGTGTAGGGAGTATGTGGACATGTTCCATGGAATGTCATTTATTACACTTACTTTCTCCATAAAGCCATGATCTCGTTTTATGTAGTTATAGATTTAGTATCACCCTTATTTTGTGATATTTTATAACAATGTCCTGGTGTACTGAATAAATATCCTCAGAGCAACAATCCCCATTCAATGTTCTGCATAGTGCCACCTTGTGGACAAGCATGTCATTGCTGCATATTATTTCTTCAAGGGACTATGGGAACTCTTTGTAAAAGATCTACAGGAAAGCAGTGTGTATGAAGTCATTGTGCAGGTTATCGGGACTTCAGAAACCTGAAATATCCCTGTAGCCCTCCTTCGCTGCTGGACATAGCTCCCGGGACTTTGACAAAAATGGATGAGTCTCAAGGAAATTCCTGGAGAGTGGACAACTTTTCCATGCAATACAAAATTGATATTATGGACTGCATACAGACCAAAATACATGCAGCTTCAGAACACAGTAAAGATGGGCATACACTATAAGATAAATTGTTCCAATCAAGAGTGGGTAAAACCATGTTAAATTGCAGGGGAGGTAAAATGAATGTTAGTGTTTGCATGCAGGGAAAATGTTTTATTTTTGCCAGATACTGACCAGTGTTACTGTTACACTGTTATTAGACCTGTAATACTGATTGCAATTAATTCATTTTACCTCCCCTGCAATTCAACATGGTTTTACCCACTCTTGAAAAAACTTTCGATTGGAACAATTTATCTTATAGTGTATGGACAGCTTAACTGTGGCAATCTGAATACAGAAACAAATATGGTATATTCTTAAGCAGCTGGGTTTTATTATAAATCAATGTATCATGTGGAATAACGTAATGTGTTTATTAAACATTATGGTATACCATCCACAATCCAAGGGGTAATATATATACTGGCTGCAAATGTAGCTAAATGATTACAGTCCATAATTTGTACATATTATGAGACCTATACATCTTTCTGTGCAATGTGATCTGTGTAATCCAGTATTGATAATACTAAATAAAATAATGTGAACAGTTGTGCATTGTGATATCATATGAAATTAATTGGGCTCATTTATTGCATTAACCTTGCTTTGTATTCTTTCCAACCCTGTTCAATGTTCCCATTTAAAGTAGAAAAACATGAAAGGAAGGCCTATATTTACTATACTATGGGAATGGAAGAGTGGAGATGTTGCCCATAGCAACCAATCAGATTCTACCTCTCAGTTACCTGAGCAGTCATACAGAATGTCATCCACAATCTAATTGGTTTCTATGAGCATTATCTCCAATGTTGTAAGTTTCCATTATTAAAAATGTTTTAATAAAAAGTTCATATGATGCCACACATTGTGATAAACAGATCCATTGTACTGTACTGAAGATATCTTGTACGCACAGCTGTTTTTTTTTTTTTGCTATGTTGCTATTTGTTGAATGTATTGCTTTGTATAAGCTGCCCATACATCAATACCAGCGATCTCTACCTTCAGGCTGTAAGAAGATACTGGTCTACAAAATATTAGATACTTGCTGTTTCTTACTTACATTATATTATGCTTCACTGCAGTCAAACAAAACGGACAGAAACAACCTTTATAAAAAAGATGTAGTTTATTACAGTGGCAATGTGCTATGCATCACTCACTATGGTTCTACAGCACGTACAAATGTGTTGTCGTAGTATATGTACATTTTGAACACAGTATGGTTCGCGGAGACCAAGCTTTAACTCCTCTTCTGCCAGGGACTTGAAACTGAACGCAGATATATCCAGCAGTGTAGGCATGGTATTATTTTAAATTATACACACATATATAGATATATAAAAACAAACTAAAAACACTTCAGACCAGCGTAAAACAAGTTACAGACATTCATGCGTATACATAGAAAATTGTTATAACAGGACATTAGGATGAATCCACCATATATTTCATTAAAGTTTTCCTCTCAGTACTGCTGATAAAACATATTGTAATAATATTTAATGAAGTAAGAATTTTATTTGATCTGTAAAGTGGTACTGTAAAGTTCTGAAACGCAGGTGCTTGAATTGTGGTTAAAGGAGTACATCCAACCATCAGCAGCTGCTGCAGCAGCGTGCATTATAAAGAGGCATTGTGCTAGCACAACTACACACTAACAACATACATAAACACACTATACTTAAATAACCTAATCTAACAAACACTTGATCTACTTTCTGCACGACGAGTTAAATATGTGCAAACAAAAGAAAAATATTCAGGTTTATAATGTAAACCACGGATAGGGAATTCCTATGTGTTCGCACATTTTGTAGCCAGGAAAATGCATCTTGTTGATAATTTCTATTGTTATATGCAGCAAAGTGCTTGAAGTTGCTTCTGTACTAACAAAAATATTTAAAACAGAAACACACAATTTGAAGCCTTACACGTGTCTACGGTGTATGAAGACCAATACACAGGTTTAAATGATAACAGCAGACATATGGGCAAATTGTACACGTTACTATTAGACGGAACTAATATAATATATATAATGTCACACACCACCACAATTCATTTTCTAGAGCGCAAGGAAGCAGCATCTTAGTAACATTAAACCAGGAGGGTCTATTGGGTAAGATCAGATATTCCCAAAAGTGCATATGTTTAAAACACAAAACAAAAAAAAACATACCTATGCAGACAAAACATCATTCAAATAATCCGACTACAATTGGCATAGCGGAGTAAAAGTGCAAAACAAAGGAAACAAAGGGTTCAAAGCAACTTTATCATCATCATCATCATTCTGCAGCAGCGGATTCTCTGCACATTGCACCACAGGCTTGTTCTCTTCCAGATGGCTTCAGGCCACCTGTTTTTATTGAATTCCTTGAAGCTTCACACACAGGAGCGTCAGTCAGTCCATTGTACAAATGTAATGATCATTTAGGAGCATCACCCTAGAAGCGTTAAAGCAGTAGGGATACCTTGTTCTGCCAATGGGCAGTGTACAAAGGAAACACTTTATGTTGAATTGTAAACATACACTCTGAAATGGAGTTTAAATAGAAAGATGTTTCAAATGAGAAACTACCCTTTTCATGCACTGTTCTATGTTACGTACCTTCCCTTTTTTATTTGAACAAAATCCAGGGTTGTATCCCAACATATTTAAAAACCAGGTAAATAAAATGAGTGGGAAAATCTTAAAGTCTATGTATTAAAATCCTTCTGGAATTGGCTTATTGGCTTTGTGCAAAATGTAAAGGCAAGAAGGAAAAATGACACATTAGGTAATGCCGTGTTACTCTACAACATCTTCCTTTGACAATATTGTACTTTGTGAAATATTCTATGGGCGGAACAGGACCATCATATCCCTTTCTTCATATCCCTTTTTTTTTCACATTGACAACATGTCATTATTTTCAGGAATAATGAGACAGTCTCTTAAAACATGGACTACACAACACATCTAGAAGCCATTTAGAGGTGGCTGGGGTATCTTGACACATCTCTCAGCTTGGTTTAGTGGGTGCTTTGATCCGGACAGTAGGTGCTCGCACCTGGAGCTTTGCCTGTTGGTTTGTGGCATCTGCACTGCCCGCTGTTGGTGCTGGGCTTTGAGTGGATGGAACTTGGAGCTGTGGTGAAGCTGAAGCCACCACTTGCTGTTGCTGTTGGAGTAGTTTTTGTTGTACCACTTGGGCTGCTGCAGAACCAGCTGGTAATACTTGTACCTGTTGTCCTGCTGCTGTAGCCTGCGTCAGTGTAACGGTTTGGGGTTGGACCTGTGTGAATATAGAGTTAGACTTAAAATACACTAAATTACACACAATTCATTACTATGTACCTTCTACAATGTCACATGTTTCATGTAAATGAAAACATATTTGAAGGTGCAGAGACAGTACAATAAATAAGCTGTTTGTCTGGTTTAGTCACTGTGCTAAGCTAATGGACAGGAGAGAGGGGATGAGCTCCATCCATCAGACCCATTCCATGTCTTCAGGGTCTCCAGTCTGAGCTAAGGCTCATTGATTCCTAACCCTGTGATAGGTGGCTAAAACACTGAAAGGTTTTTTCTCACTTTCTCATTACCTGGGGAGCAAGACAGAAACTGTATGTTTGTGAGGGGGACACAGAACTCACATACCACGTATTGTATGTTTATGTTTTGTTTATTTGTTTTTAGTGCATATGAATAAATCAGCTATTTACAGCTATTTTTTTACCAAGGTCCTGAACGGTTGTGCTGATGTTTGGCTGCTATACAGAAGTAATTGGTTTTACTTTGTCCAGGGGATAGTAAAATAACCCCAGGCTTGCAACAAGATATATTGTAAGAAGATTTTTGACACAAAGCCTAACCTGTTGAGAGGCTGGTACCATCTGCTGGATATTTGCCACTGCTGCCTGCTGTTGGACCACCTGAGGAAGCTTTGCAACCTTGTGGAAAATTAGTATTTAATGAATATCAGATAAAATATGTCACACAATTTTGGAAGGTGTAAAGCAAATAAGCATGAAGGCAAGCTGTTAATCTTAAATTACACTGATAGGGGGCAAACTATGACAGTTGGATGGTGTTTTATCTATTTTATTCTGCATGCAGGGAGAATACTTTGCTTCTGCTTTTTGCACACAGATTCTGACCAGTGTAACTTTTACACTCAGAGATGATGCACAAATTTTACCTATCAGACAGATAGGGGATTCCTCATTTAATTATTGTGGGACTGTCCAGTCTTGAAGTCTTGAGTTCTGAACTATGAATGTCTGAAGTTCTGAATATAGAGGTTCTCTGGCCTTGCCTTGAATGGCCCGATAATCTGGCTTCTCAGCTGTCTCCCTAGTTATAAAAACGCTCTTGCACCAATTCAGCGCTGCTGCCATTCCAACCTATACTGTACCATTCCCCTTATACCACAAATACATTAAAGCAAAGCACTGAAAAGTTCTGGGATTTGTGGTTCCCAGAGCTAGAATTTAAGACCTCATGCACAAATGTAATTTGGTTATATTGGTAGCCTCTGCTACTCACACGACATCTAATATTTTGTGAACCTTATTGTCTGGTTATTCTCTGAATCAATGACAGTGTGGGCCCATAACCCTCCAAGAAGCTCATGATGGTTAACTTACCTTACACATCTTAAGATGTACCAAATAATTAATACTGTAGTAGATGCAGTTACCCATGGCTGAGTTTGAGGATATCCCCTCCAGTTCACTCATTGTACCAATTAATCATTCATGCCTTGTTCTGTCTATACCCATCAAATTGTGTAAGTAAATAGCATAAACATAAACCTATCATGCTCACATCTGACAGGGGGAAGCTAAATATTAAGATGGTTTAATCACGCAATGTCTTTTGATGGTACTANTTGTTGGTACTACTTGATGGTATATATGTCCTTATTACACTAATAGAAACAGTTTACAAATGTTTAAAAGTGTATACTAAACACCTATACATGCCTTTTAAAGAATAAATAGGCAGCAGTTACCTGTACCTGAATCTGTGCCTGGACTTGCTGGGCACCGGGTGACTTCTGAGCCTGAGTAATGGGTGTAGTTAGGAATTGGGTTTTTATAGCTGGCTGAGTGGTGTAGGTTAACTTTTGTTGCTGAGCTTGTTGTTGTTGTTGCTGGGCCTGGACGGTAACTTGTTGAGTAGTAATTTGCTAAAATGCACAAAAAATGTATATATCACATTTCTCAGCAAAGATAATCTCCAAAAATGTTACTTTACACAGTACTAACATCAGCTTATGTTGCATACAAGACAGTCATACTAACTTTGCACCAGATTCAGACTTATTGGGGTATATTTACTAAGCGGTGAGATTGCAGTGAGACTGGAAAGTGGGGATGTTGCCTATAGCAACCAAACTCCAGATTCAAGCTCTCAGTTTCATTTTACACAAAAGAGAATTTGAACTCGAATCTGAATGGTTGCTATGGGAACATCCCCACTTTTCAATCTCACTGCTTAGTAAATTTAAGCCATTGACTTACTCAACAGTGGGCAAAACCATGATGAATTGCAGGGGAGTTAAATTTGAATAGTTGCTAATAGAATTAGAGTTTAGACATGACACGTCTTATAACAGTAATGCTAGTTAGTATCTGTGTGCAAAATGCAAAAATAAAGTCTGAATCTGGTCCATAGACACTATGAACATTCATCTGACAAATATTCAGTCACTCCAAATCATGATTGTGGGCGTGTACACGTTATCTATGGTCTAGAATTGTACTACAGGCCTGACAATTGTTACACTAGGTATATTCTATGGTAAACATCGCTTTCGGACCTAAATTGGTATGTAAGTTTAAGCGGATTTAATCATCTGAAGTGGAAAGAATATTAGAATTATTTTCAGTAAACATTAATATTTGCTTACCTTCTGCTGCTGTACAGTGGCTTGTCCGGGAGATGCCGCAGATTGCAAAGCTTTTTGCTGTTGCTGCTGTTTGAGTTTTAGAAGCTGCTGTACATTCAAGGGTTGAGCAACCACAGTCTGCCCTCCTGCAGGACAAGTGTGGAAAGTTGCTAACACTACTCCAATCTTTGGACTATTTAAAATGTTAACATTAATGTATAACAGGACTTCATGTTCATTGAGTAAAGAAAATCTAAAAGATTAGCATCCCCTATATCTGACACATGATGACTACATAGCATACCTGCAGCTTTCTGAGGCTGGCCAATAGCAACGCTGATACCAGCCACTGTGACAGGGAGGGTCGTCACACCAGTGGAAGACACAACAGCGGAGACCACCGGAGGTTTTGCTAGTGCCACTTGTGCAGTCTGTCCTGGTTGGGCTTGGATCTGACCTTGAGCCTGAAGCTGAAAATGGAAATAAACAGATATAAATGATTATTTTATAATAAATATATATTACTCTCAATACTGTTTACATACAGCTGTTTTGGCCACTACATATAATGACCTAAACATTTGTTCAAAGTGTCCTTACCAAAATACCAGAAATAATAATTTCCATCCATGCTGTCCTGAGTGCAGGTTACATTTATACAACCATGGCAGTGTAGTAAAACCAGAATTGGGCAAGGACTGATATATAGTGTGCACAGAACTTCTAAATAAAAATAGCATTATTTTCCATGACACCTACCAGGCGAGCCACCTGTAGATTAGCTACAGTTGCACCAGTGAGGACGGCACCAGCTCTTGGTGCAGTGACAGCAGTAAGCTGCTGAGCCTGTTGCCCTGGTTGCGCTGGCTGTGGTTGTTGCTGACCAGACACTGGTGCTGTCTGCGGTCCGCCCTGTTGAGGCTGCTGCTGTTGCTGAGCCACTGCCTGCGTGGTCTGTTGTGATAGTTGCATTTTCTGTTTTTGCAACTTAAGCAGCTGTTCCTGGGAGAAAACCCGACAATGATGGTTAAAACGAGAAACAATAGATTTGTCTTTGGCAGTGTATGAATAGTATGAATAAATTACCTGGGATAGTTTACCAACAGCTTTTATCTGTCCTGGTGACTGCGCCTGAGCTTGGATCTGAGGAACTTGCACTTGGGCAGCCTGCTGTTGCCGAAGAAGCTGGAACTGGGCTGGTGTAATAGCTTTGCTGGCAAGCTGAACCCCGGCTGTTGTAGCTGTAATGATTTAAGGGCAAAAGAAATGTATGAATAATGTATGAATAGGGTACAGCTGGAAAAAAACAGTACACAATGCCTAAATCAAGATGGTCTAAATGTGCGGAAAAGAAAACAGCCACAGACACAAATATTACCTGGCCTTCTGCCACTATTATCATTCTGATCAGATAATGTCTGGTTCTATGGCTGCTGTATTGCATATAAGCTGCTGGGGAAGAGGCTCCCCGCAGTGCAATGCTAATGTGACATGAGAGCACAAGTAATAAGCATGTTTCTGAAAGTCTCTGTGTTTTCAACTGCAGACAGCGCTGACTAAGAAGGTACCTACAATGTAGAGGAGAAGGCTATATATAATTTACTATACTATGATATACTATTATGGGGGATAATACAGGATATAAAGTATGCCCCATAATAAAGCTCTGTATTCCTCCATTGTCTTAAAGTTGTATAGAAAAGTCTATTATGAAAGATGGACAAATTGGGGTGCACTTAAAAGTTTCTTGCACAAGGAGCCATCAGAACCTGGGTGTAGCCGTGGCCATGTATTACCTGTTGTTACTTGTGTAACTATTGACCTGGTCTGTGTCTGGACAGGGGTAATACTGCTGCACACTACAGTTCCACCAGTCACTGGTGTCACTGCCCGCACCCCCTGATTTGTTGCTATTGTAACCATCTCTGCAGGAGCGGCTGAAGTTGCTACTGTTCTCTGCTGCGCATGGACAACCTGCGGCGCGCCACCAGAAGCCTAACAGGAAATAAATGGTGATTAGACACTGCTTTCATTGACATGGATACACTCATGTTTAGTTTCAGTCTACAGCTTTGGGAATACACCTGTTTACTTACAGTAAGTGTCCCTGGTATGACGGGAGATGCCAGCCTCTTATTAATAGGTTGGAATGTGGCAGAAGGGACACCAGCAACTGTGTTCACAATGACATTTCCACTCACAGCAGCTGTAAACATTATAATGTATATCAGTGAATGAATGAGGAAATGTGTTACCCGCACAGAAATAACAGGTTAATTTCAGAGAAAATCCAATATTGATGATCAGTAAGTCACCATTCCATTTTTATAGAAGTATAGCGTTCGGGTGCTCAAGCCGTTGAATTATTTTATTTAGTGTCTTAAATGAAGTTTTAGTAGGATTTCTTATAAAGAGACATATAGACATTTTGCTTGAGCCAAAATCCAACACAAAGATAATGTTTCCAGCATTTGGAAAAAGTCACTATAATAATTCAAAATTCATAAGCCATTCTAAAAACATTACAAATGCTACGGTAATATTAAGTGCGGCTCTGGACCCAGGTCTATTACCCAGTAATTCATAAACAAAGGTAATATTAAGTATAGTGGAAATGATTTCTATATACTTGTATATGTGTAAAAAAGGCATACTTTATACTATAAATGAAATCACTATGATATAAAAAAGCAACATGCTTCACTTGTTTTATAGGAGCTGATAGCATAAACATTCCTAAACTTTATGTGCACAATATCGCTACAAAGACTGGCTGGCTCATAGTGAGAAGAATGTACAATCCACAGATGACAATATATAGTTGCAAGAAAAAGGATTTCTGCATAAACTGGTCATAAAATGATCACCATACAATTATATGTTGTCGTGTTTTTATTGAACACACTATGTTCACCATATTCAGAATACAGGGTGGACAAAGTGTGTGAACCCCTAGGCTAATATTTTCTGCGAGAGCTAAATCAGGAGCTGCCGACCTGGAGTCCCGACCTGTAATCAATGAGACAAGATTGGAGGTGTTGGGTAATGCTGCCCTGCCCTATAATACCACCAGTTTTCAGTTTGCTTTTCTCAAGAAGCATTGCTTGATGTGAACCATGCCACACACAAAAGAGCTCTCATAAGACCTACAAATGTGAATTGTTGGCTTTCATAAAGCTGGAAAGGGTTACAAAACTCTAAAAGCCTCAATGTTGATCAGTCCATGGTAAGACAAATTGTCTATGAATGAAGAAAGTTCAGCACTGTTGCTACTCTCCCTAGAAGTGGCCGTCCTGTATAGATGAGTGCAGGATCACAGCGCAGAATACTCAATGAGGTGAAGAAGAATCCTAGCGTGTCAGCTAAAGACTCACAGAAATCTCTGGCACATGCTAATGTAGAAGAGCACGTGGATGTTTCACAGCACTACTGGCAAATTATTGTGTGGACAGATGAAACAAAAAGGACGGAACACACAACACTATCATCATGGTTTGGGGCTGCTCTGCTGCCTCCTGGCCTGGACAGATTGCTGTTATCGACAGAAAAATGAATTCCTCAAGTCATTTAGGAGGCCTAAATGATGGCCACCAACTGAAGCTCAATATAAGATGTGTGATGCATCAGGACAACTATGCAAAGCACAGAAGTAGATCAACAACAGAATGGCTTCATCAGAAGAAGATATGCCTTCTGTTTTATAAAGAGGAATGGTCCAAAATTCCTCCTGACCTGTGTACAGGTTTGATATGCAACTATAGAAAACATTCGGTTAGGGTGATTGTTGCCAAAGGATGGTCAACCAGCTACTAAATCCAAAGGTTCACATACTTTGTCCACCCTGCACTGTGAATGTTTAAATGGTGTGTTCAATAAAAACATGACAACATATAGTTGTTTGTGTGGTATTAGTTTAATCAGACTGTGTTTGTCTATTGGTGTGACTTAGATGAAGATCAGAACACATTTATGAAGAAATCCAAGTAATTCCAATGGGTTCACATATTTCTTGATGCAACAGAAAGCATGCACATAATGTATACAAAGTCTTTAAATGACAAATAAAAAAGTAAATAAAAATATATTAGTGGCATATACCTATACATGAAGCAACTTACCAGCTTGTATATTTGCTCCTGTTACTGTCGTCTTTATTGTCCCAGCCTATAATAATAATAAATACATATTATGTTATATTAAAGTGTGTGAGTGTATATGGTTTTTATTAAACACACAATTTATAAGTGTTGTGTGCACAGAAAATCTATCCTAGTCTATCCCAAAACAGTTCATTTACAAAAGTTAGTGATACTGGACTGGATCCAGACTTCTGTATTACAGAATGCAGACTTCTCCACTCTATGCAGAGCACATGGCAAATACATATTGGAATGAACAATGATTAATCAAGGAATATGTGCTGGAATCCTATACAACAGCAGGGTGTGAAAACCCACTATGCATATAGCATATCCGCATGCTGGATGTAAAAGCTTGGCTAAACCATTCCACACCATCCTCCTTTCCGTACGAGGCCCATTTTACACTGGAATTGTGGATAAATGTTAAGGTCCTGGTTTCAGAAGATCATTGAATGCGAGAGGAGGGTATAACCCTCGCACATACAGACTTTAGGATTGTACAGTGGTAAATGGAGAGTCGTAAGTTGCCTACCCCTGGCCTAGTGCATATCCAATAAATGTCATGATATAACTGGACACTACTAAATTTTTTACTCGAGACATATTAATAGACATTGCTGCTATATTTATCTAAATACAAATGCATAGAAAACATATAGATTTATGATATATTCCATTAGGGACCCATTGGTACTTTTCACTCTTCAGCTACCTATCTATTCTGAATCTAATACTCACATGTCACATTGCCTCTCCACTATCACTACTTCCTCATTCCTCATCTCAGCCACAGAGAATACACAAAAAATAACTGATGCGTTTTATTTACTGGGTCTAGGATTGGGAAAAACGTATAAGCAGTTAAACAAAGTAATCATTTTAAAAAAAAAAGCTATAATAAATCATGTCTGTCTATGCTTACAACTTACCAGCACTGCAGTGGTTGATGCATTGGTGCCAGCTGGACTGGCCACTACTGCCTGGGGCTGTTGGACAACCTGTTGCTGGACAACCTGTTGTTGAGGTTGTGCCTGAGGTGGCTGAACAGCTGGAGTTGATGGTTGTTGACCATTTTGCAGTGGCTGCTGTGGAGCCTGAGGGCCAGCCTGTTGTTGCGCCCTGTGGTGTTGTTCTACTAATGCCTAAATGATATTTAGACAATAGAAATACAATAAAATACTAAACAGAGAAAACATTTCTGAATCGCAGCACACGTATTCCTGTCATTTTGTGCGGCGAGATGGAAATGCTTCATATCTTGGAAATTTGTAGGAGCAATGGGTGTAGATTTTAAGCACTTGCACAGATGCATGGACACTAGAGCAAGGGTTCTCAACCTCTGAACCTCTATATCAGTTCAAGTACCACTGACCAATCTCATTCTATCCCCACAACCATCTCTTTAATTGCTTTTCTGACCTACACCCTCCCTCTACCCTTATTATGGTCCTACTATCACTACATCTACTCCTTAGTACTTCTACAAGTTTCGTTAGCCATACTCACTCCCCATATATATTTATTACATATTTTCCTAATGAATTTCAGATTACTTTTTTATATGGGATGTAATATATTATATTATATTTCATCCCTAATGTATGAACAAATAAACCCTCTGTCATACAAATATTTTTATATGTTTCTGCTATCTGTTTCATTCATATTATGCATTTTCATTATACTTTTTTGTGATACTCCACTAAATAAAAAATACAAATATTTCTGAACGCTGTACCGCATTACAAACCTTCCTGGTTAAGAACCCAGGACCCACACTCTGGGCCCAGTGCTCTAGGCCAGGAGTATTGAAAGTGCATCTCTCCAGGTTTTGTCAAACTACACATGCCAGCATGCTTTGTCAGGTATCAACTATTGCTGCTAAAGCATGCTGGGGACATGTAGTTTGACAACAACTGAAGAGCAGCAAACATAGCCTACTGGTAGCACGGGTCCTGTGAGAACCCCTGCACTAGAGAATCCCCACTAACACTGTGTTAGGAGCTTTAAATGAAGTGTAATGTGATCTCAGAATTCTGACACTACAGTTCTTTTCCTTTTACAATTTTAGGGTGAAGAAGTCATTCTTATGGTGCTATCATAATGATTGGAAATGTGTGTATACAATTCCATTTCTTGCCTCCCTCATTCAATATATATTCAGATGGTTTAGGATAAAGATTCTACCTTTTTTTCTTTGGCAATGCGTTCAGCTCGCAGAGACGCCACTTGGATAGGTGGTAGTGGTTTCTCATAGTTAATTCCACTGAAAAATAAAATGTCCACAATGAAAAATGATAAAGAAAACATTCTCTCTGTCCTATTTCAGATATGACGAAGGCCAATTTTATTGACATTGACACCTGACTGTCCATCTAAACGAGTAATATGTCCATTACAGAGAAGTGCAAGAAAGGTATAGGTATAATTTAATCAAGCACAGGGGCGCTGTCTTAGGGAAAACAGAGAGACTAAATGTAAATGAGTTGTATGCAGTGAGGATTGAAATAGAATTAATAGAAGATGGATTAACTAAGGCATTGATTACGTTCTAGGTGAAAGTCTTGATTGTTGTGAAAAATGCAAAACAGAAGCTGACTTTATTGTAGATAGTAATATGAAGATATTTAACCTAGCCAAATATTTGCAATATAAGAAACACATGTTGGTGAAAGACACTTGCATGTTAAAGCATATAGAAGTTACATTTTGTAGTCTCCCTGTCGAGATTTGTCCTGAGACTAAAGAATGAACTTACTACATAATATAAGCTAAGCTGCCCATCTAGACACACTGGACCAGATTCAGACTTTAGGCACTATTGACGTACTCGTAACTTACTCAAGAGTGGGTAAAACCATGTTGAATTGCAGAGGATGTTTGCAATTGTAGTGTTTGCATGCAAGCAGATACTGACCAGTGTTACTGTTACACTATTACTTGACTTGTGCTAGAAACATCATCTCTCAACTCTAATCTGTTTGCAACTACAGATATTCCTCGCTTAACGACCGACCTATTTAGCGACTATTCAGAGTTACAACCCGCACACTGGCCAATCAAGTCTGAATCTGATCCACTATTTCTAAAACAACTTGTACTCCAATGTAAAAGTGAGCCCAATGGCTACATTTAAATGTCACTGTAACACTTGCTGGTCTCTGACAGGCAAAGCTTTTTGACAAATAATGCATATGCTAATTTACAAGAATATATCCCTTTAATTTAATATAATTTAGTTTATTTAGATTGAATTTAATTTAATAACAGCCCTGTATAATATATAATAAACAATGAATAGGTCCTATACACAGATAAAGTCACTGAAAAGCAGCAAAACATAGAAAGTTCTTTTCCATTTGTTGTATTACCTTTCTGCGAGCACTGAGGCGTGTTTTGGGTTCTTCTGAAAAGGGTTCATTCCCAAACTGAAACACACAATAGTGTACGTATACCATACATGAGCATTTTGTGTTGTCAAAATAAAAACTTCCTGGCAAATATCTTCCTAAACACCTTTGTTTGTGGTAAGTGTTGTGTTTATCATAGCAAAACATCTTGATTAGAAACTAGGTTTGTTAATCATATAATAACATAATAGTGACATTTTGTATAGCTATTTTCTGCATTCAATAAGTAGCACTGGAAACAATATATATATATATATATATATATATATATATATATATATTTATGGCTGACTGTCATTTTTTTCGAATCTAAAAAAAATAATTTGAACAAAATAAATAATTATTCTTATGTTTTTGTCCTTGTGTGAGCCTGGCACATTATGCGGAAGATATGTACTCACCAAAGTTACGCTCCACTTCCCACTCCCATTTAGCATGTTAGCTTCCTTGAGCAGGGCCCTCCAACCCAATGTAGCCTCCTCCCTCACCTCTCCATCCCCTAACCTCGTTTATTCTTCTGCATTCTTGTACCCCTTCCTACCTGATGACCGCACTTGCTACTTCTGCTTTTCTACCCCTCTTCCTGATCTCTACAAGCTTGATTTGCTGTACTTGCTAGCTCCCATTTTACCTTACTGTCTGTCATCTATCTTCTTTATATTGTAATGGTTTGCTTATTTCTGTATATCCTTTACTACATTGTACTTTTACATTGTTTTGTACTGCATTGTTGTCTACGTCCTTCCCGTATGTCAAATTTCATGTAGTTTAAAATTCCAAAGTGATGGTCATATTTTTTACATGGCATATTTTCTACATTAGCATGATGAATGGCTTAAAGCACATAATGATAAGCTCATCTTTATGTTATGGCATCTAACCCATTTGTGAATGAGAAAGGCTGGCAGGATTATTACTACAGCCATATCAGATTAGAAGTAATGCAACTTGTAATATGTAAATAGGAGTGTTTGATGTCCACTGACTCTGGCTAACTCCCTGATCTCTTGTTATGTCAGAACAGTTGCTGACTTTTTCACATTTGAAGAAGAGAAACCAACTTAGGAACTTTAAGAGTATCTGGTTGCTTTTGCTTTAATATCAACAAAATACTTGTTCACGGCCATCTTAGCTTAGTACCAGCTACAAAGTGTGAATCCATTCTTCTACCAAATATCTGGCAATGTAAGACAATGTACAATGTGCTTTCTTATTAAATGATTTCCCTGTCTTTTAAGAAAGGTATTACCGTCATGGTTTCAGTCATTTTCACTCCTGTTTGCTAACCCTCTTTTACTGATATAAAACACTGCAATGACCAAATCCCATTCTTCTATTAGACACATATACATTCAAGTTGACTCGGTTATTCATAGCTGTACAAATGTCAGGACCATTAGATAAGTACCCTGATCAGCAGCCAATTAAAGTTAGGCCCTAAGTGCACAGTTTATTATACTTCAAGTGCCCTGACCTTTTGGGTTCACTTTTGATCTGTACTCAGTGTGGGTGTTCAAGGGACTTTTGCATAGAAAAATCATACTGGCATGTACCTAATGTTAATAAATTAACTAGGTAGCATGCATACTATAAAACATAAAAACATTAACCTTAGATTAATAACTGGATAGGAGTGACTCCCGTTGATGCAGTATTTGTCCTTAAGTTCTTGCAGACAAACAAGAATTCATTTGTAATGACAACCCTGTGCTTTATTCCCGCTCCTTATTGATCTTTTACTAGTCTGCTCTTAATTCAAGTCAGTTTCTCACAACTTATGACCCAGAATTTCTATTGTTATATATCCATATTATTTTATGAGCTGAAATGAAGGAGGTGATGTATTTTGACTGTGCTGTGCTTTTTACAGAAACTGAAGCTGGGAGTGCTTTTACTCCAAATGGGGATCTATCTACTTCTATACATAAAAGAGAGTTCTGAGTTCTAGATGACTGGATTGTGTGCACAGTTTTATTGAAAAAGTCCTTACAGTGGCTTTATAGGCGGACTCCTCTTGCCTGCTGTCATTTTCATTAGTTCAAAGCGATTGGTATAGAGCTGGGTGTGTGTCACACCCTCATCCTGAGCATAGATTTGACTGGTTCGAAGAGGCCGACTGTTCTTAGTCTGTAAAACAAAAAACATGAAACATACAGCAAATTATAAGTTAGTATTATACGTAATATAAAGTACCCTAAACAGACATTGCCTATAATAAAGCAGTGTTTTCACAATATTGGAGTCCTGGAGTGCCACCACTACCACATTGGCTGTTTATCCCCTAAGGTTGTGCATGCAGGCAAGCTGACTTTGAGATCGGTGAGTGCCATATACAGAGACTTATATATATATATATATATATATATTTACAGTGCGCAATACATAAGTAAAATGGTGCAAACTAAAAAATTCTATTATGATGACCATAGTCATCCAATTTTAGTTTTTATCTCTAAACGTGACACAAATGGTTATATTATTTGTATATTGTATATTGTAAATGTAGCATAAACTGTATTATGTAAATATGTCTTGGGAGGCAAAAAATAAATATGTCTTATATTTTGCAATGATCTATAAAGCAGAAAGCATGTGATGGTGAAGGAGTCTGTTAATGGCAGGAAGAACACATTTGAAAAGTGACTGCTGACCAACATCAAGACCAATAGGATCATGCAGGTAGAATCTGTTGACCCTTAGTGGGGAAAAACACAGGGGCATGTTCTAACATTGACAACTACTGTGGACTGTACTTTTTCTAATTGATTTATATTATTATTCAAGATAAAAGCATAATATGAGGCAACATTTAAAATGTTCTGCAAGATTTCACATTCATAATTAATGTCTAATTTTGATATAATTGAGAAAATTGTATAAACAGTTAACATGATTTTATTCAAAAACTACAATTGTTTTATTGCATAATAATGTTTCTAACTTAGGGCCAGATTCAGCTTTTCACTCTCATGACTTCTCTCATGGGCAAAACCATGTTGCAGGGGAGGTAAATTTAATTAGTTGCAATCAGCATAACAGGTGACAGCTGATGTTTCCAGCCCAAGTGTAATAACAGTGTAACAGTAACACTGGTCAGTATCTGTGTGCAAAATGCAAAAATAAAGTATTCTCCCTGCATGCAAACACTGACATTCATTTTACCTCCCCTGCAATTCAACATGGTTTTGCCCATGAGAGTGTAAGTCATGAGTGTAAGTCATGAGAGTGAAAAGCTGAATCCAGCCCTTAGGGCCAGATTCAGAGCTTTACACTCTCATCACTTACACGCTCATGGGCAAAACCATGTTGAATTGNAGGGGAGTTAAATTTCATTAATTGCTAACATTATTAGAGTTGTTTCCTAGCACAAGTGTAATAACAGTGTAACAGTAACACCGGTCAGCATTTGTGTGCACAATTCAAAAATAAAGTATTCTCCCTGCATGCAAACACTAACATTAATTTTACCGCCCCCCCTGCAATTCATCATGGTTTTACCCATGAGAGTGTAAGTCATGAGAGTGTAAATGTGAATCTGGCCCTGGGGGACATATTTACTAAGCGGTGAGATTGGAAAGTGGGGAAGTTGCCCATAGCAACCAGATTCAAGCTCTCAGTTTTATTTTACACACTGGAGAATGTGAAATCAAATTGGTTGCCATGGGCAACATCCCCACTTTTCAATCTCACTGCAATCTCACCGCTTAGTAAATATACCCCTTAATCTGTAAAGCATAATGGTAAAAGCGTTGCTATTAATCATTCATTAATAAAGTAGGTTACTTTCTTGCAGTGTTAAAAGGATATTGCTTTAATCATATATCAAGTGCAGTTAATACAATAGCAAACCAATTGCTGTAAAATAATAATAAAATGAATAAAATAATATTGCTCTAAATACACACATAAAAAGTATAAACATACCTTGTAGAGACTCTTTGTTTTCTTCTTAGGATTAGCTTCAAACATGAGCTTGGGAAGAGAAGGAGGATGACTGAAATATTAGACTGCATAATAAATTGAACATTGGTTCTCATCATTTACTGCACAATAACATGACCGTACTTCTGCTAAATTCATTTATGCAATTTCATTTGGGAGCCCCTCAGCTATCAGGTGTGTTGAGGAGCTAGCACAAGATTGGTTATCACATGTATGGAAATACACATTATACAATCACCAAGTCAAAGAATGGGGCTGCAAACTTAAGGAGGGATGTAAACTTGTCTACCTGGATCCTAGTATTTTTAAGTTTAAGATGAAAGTATTATGGAAGTGATACCTTTATTGGGTAACCAGGAAAAATCATTATATCCATACTAGTTTATATATAATGATTTTTCTGGTTAGCCAATAAAGGTATCACTTCCATAATCATTTTTGTCTTTTTTGAACCACGTTGATTTTTCTGGCTAATACTGCAATATTTTGCTGCTATACGTTTAAGATGGGTATGAAGAACACAGCCAGTGTATGATGGATGTGGAATGGAGAACCTTCAGCAGAAATGAATTAGTCTTGTCCCCAGCACTTATGTCAGCAAACTAAATAATGGTTTAGTATTCTCTACTGCTTTTATAAATCATCTACAGTAAGAATCTAGGAGCAGCTAATAAAGAAAATGGAAATAATCATTGATTTGGTCATGGTCATGTAACAAATAGTCAAAGTAAAAGACGTTTTTGCTTTTTATAACTACAAAAACATAATACAAGATACAACAGCATATGCCAACACATTTAAGCTCTCAATAGAATCACTGACAAAGTATGTCAAAATCTCACCTTTCCTTCCTCCCTTGGAATAATAACATTTTCATAGCGACTGCGACACTGTTTGGAGGAGCGATAAATACGGCTACAAGAATTTACAACATCGCTGACGAGGTCCCAGTTGGGAGTGTGAGCTGGTGACACCACAGTTAGATTTAGGGGAAGCTCCAAGAGATGCTTGACAGCCTGTGTACACAAAGGGACAAAAAGAAAATACAATTGTCCATTAGAGTAGCTTCCCTGTCTCTTTTACATGTATAGATGAACAAGTCATTATAAAGATGACTTTGTGTCATTTACTGCAACTGACAAAGGAGACACAATAATGGAATACGNAGGAAAAATAAATACTTAGTAAATGTCTTAACAGACATTTATAAAGTTTGAACTATGCAGCATATATAACATAGCATAATATTGAAGTCAACAAATCATGGAGATAACGGGGTATACACACACACACACACTCACACATTTATACACAAATGCACAAAATGGAGTCATGAAGAAAAGTCTTAAAAGTGGCTGGTGGCTATACATGTACATGTATGTGACTAACATTCTGCCATTTGTTCCTAGATATCAGGAGAAGTGTGGTCCCCATGGCTCGACTCCCAGAGATCAACGGTTTGTACGCCCTCCCTTGCCACTGGTGTGCTACTATAACCTGCTTCGTATTTCTGTGACCCCTCGGTGTCTTCTATCCCTGACTTTCATTTTGAATTAGGCCCTCTAATCTTTGTTACTTATTTTACAGGTATCCTTCTTCGTGAGTTTTTTTATTGTAATTTCCTGTACTTTATACACGTACTGTGATGCACATGTTGCGCAGATTCCTTGTTTGTATACTTAACTCTCTTGAAATGTCTCCTGTTTTGGTTGGGTGGGATTGTGGAAGTGGGGGTATGTTATTGTTATTTGTTATGTTGACTTTGTATGTTTTGAAATATCTAAAAATAAACGCAATTAAAAAAAAAAAAAGATATCAGGAGAAGAGTGTGCACCTGAAGAAGGGCCCAGTCTTCGCTAATCAACCACTCAGGGTTGTCAGGGCCGGATTCTGTGGCAGGTTTTGCAAGTGTTGGGAGAGGTTTGGCAAACTGAGTTTGCTGTTTCAAAAGTAAGTTCTTCTTTTGCTCCTTGCCTTCCCTCTTCACTTTCAGCATGCCTGGGGTTGCCCTATCAAACAATGAGCGAGGAGGAACAACAGATTCGCCATGTCTTTGTTTCTTCTTTCTACCTGTAACTAAGCACATTTATTTATATAAACTGATTTATACAACACCTGTTTAAAAGCAAGAAAATGATAAAGTGATTGCAATGCTGTTTATCACATGCCCTTAGCCATGGATGCATCTTTGGAACGTCATGATATAAATTAGACAACAGCAATGAATTATATGGCAACTAAATAGCCGTTCATAAAACTGATGCTTACCTGCTTGGTCTGTCTTGTGTCTCTTGTGCTCCTTCCTTACATACACTGGGGGCAATTTACACTCAGGTATGGGGTTGGTATCGTACATCAGACACATCACAGAGTCAATATAAATGTCATTCTCATCTTGTGGTGGCGTGGGTGGTGTCCAGATCTGAAAAGAGTATAATAGTGTATCAAATACCATTTATTCAACAAGTCAGCCACTATGGTTACACAGTCGCTGAAACTCACCGGCATTACTTCTGTCTGCCCCTCTGGACTCTCATACACAAATTCCTAAAAGAAACAAAACCGGTGATTAGCACCTACAAACAGCTACAGATACGTTTGAGGAGAGACTGATGTCTCCCATAGGACCTATGTTATGTAAATGATTAATTACCAAACTATTTAATAACAATCATATAGCAATATAATACTCAGCAATTATATATATTAGCATGTTTCATCTATAGACATAACATTACACTATAAGATTGATATAGTGATTGTAAAATACATTCTTCACTATATTCAGTGTATAATAGCATTTTCCTGATAGTTGGCGACAACTTATAAATGAAAGCAATGTTTGTGTAAGGTTACCTTATTATATACATCTTCTCTTGTGTAGGTCAGAAGTTCCTCATCTGCTTCTTCCCAAGCCATTTTCTCTTCCCACTCCTTTTCCTCTTTTAGCTGCTGAACCTCCCATACTTTCTTTGCTCTTTTAAGTTCCTGTTGATCACAAAGATGTCACTCACACAGAAGATGCAGTGATTCTGTACCGTTGCTTTGGCTATAAATTTTATTGTGAGTGGTTTTCAAAGACAACCTCGAACAAGGCTCTACACTAAACTTTTATTTGCTCATTACATTATGCATTATGTTAAGGAGAGAGTGAAGGGAAGAAGATGGATGAAAATATGAATATACTTATTTTATGAAAATAAAATGCTTCTCTCATGTGCTCCTAAAGACGGGCGAAACATGAGCAGTAAAACATTGTCATTTTATTTGCTTGAAGAACAATAAAAAGCTTTAGTTTAAGAATATGAAATAATAGCAGTCTTATATGATCCTATCAATGTGAATGATCATCACACGGCACGTTTAGATTTCTAATGTGTGGATTGTTACAGAAAAAAATTGAGTTCTTGGAATTCATTTTGTGGACATTGTATTCCTACTGGTCTATACTGCACTATAGTGCAATTGTTTACTTCCTTAAAATCTACACAAATGTACTATGGAGTAGTGAGAAGAATATATGGAGGGAGGAACTACAACTTGTTAAAATAACTTTCACACAGTGTTGATCACTGATCTAATCTTATAGAATTTTTGGACCAGGTCACAATATAATAGACCAAAGGGAAGCTGAAAAGGCTTTTTTAAAGGCAATTACATGAAGTTTAGCTGTGCTACAACAAAGGTCCTAAATTTTCAATATCTCACAGATCACACTACAGCTGGCATCATCCTACAGTGTAACATGATAAAACAGATTCAAACCTCTGGATTCTCTGAATTCACAACATCTGATGTGTAGAATTCTTCCAGGTAGTTCAAAGCATACTTTTCAATTGGGGTAAGCTGAAAGACAAAGTGATTTCTTTAGATATATGGAAATATTGACTGACCCAATAAAAATGTATTATTATGTTTAAGTCTATTTTGTGTTAATTATGCCTACTTATTTCTATAGCTCACAATACATATGGCATATTGAATGCTGAAGACACAGAACCAAGTGCAGCATTAATAAAGTATAAAATATAAACCAACTAAATTTGTGTCCAACTTCCTCGCAGCACCCCCTCCCCTCTTCCTTTAAGGCAGTCCCCATCTAGAGATGACAGGCACTGCAGCTACTCTGTCAGATCATGAAAAGTGCTGGCACTGGAGCTGCAGCGCTGTGATAGGCTGACTGTACTCTGGAGGGGGAGAGACCCATCACATGTTTGGGGTTGTGGTGCACTCTAATTTCATCAATACACTTTACACACTTTGTTAACACCTAAGAATTGTCTGATTTAAAATATTCACATTTACCTGTTCCACCACTGCCGCCAGCTCTTTCAGCTCTGTGTTATCAGCACTGTAGCCACCATCTGGTACTGGCACATGTTCTTGTTCTCTCTTTGCCTCAGGCTCAGATAATTCCATGTCCATCTCCACTCCATGTTCAATGCTCTTCAAAGCCTTTTCCATTTTTAAATTCAGAAGAATGGGAAGTAATTCATGTACCCAACAATGTTCAATGGAAATAATTGAATCAATAATTTAGATCCTTCTTACCTCTATAAATGGTTTTGCAAATTTTGTAGCTATTGTCTCTGCTGGAGGTGGTTCTTGAGAAAGCATTACAAATTCTTCTGCTTTCACCCCAAAGCCAGAGTCTTCCAGAGGTGAATAAAGCTCAAACAGCTCATGAATCGTTTGCTGGGGAAGGAAAAGATGACTGTATCTTATACGCTGCAATTATTATCTAAGAATGGGTCATAGAAGTCATCAGTTAGGTAAACATTTATCTAAAACATTTTCAGTCCCAACAGCTCTCTAGGAATAGTTTAACATAGTTATATATTTTTACATTTGCATTATTGTTTAGATGAAATTAAATCAGTTACCGTAATAAACGTTTAATAAAACATTGCATTCATTAATGACTGTTGTGGATTTGTCTATAAAGTTTATTCTATTTACATTAGAATAAAATGTACCTGCGTTAGAAAAGCCATTGAGAAGTCATTCCCTTGAGCAGCAACTTCTCGAATCAGATCTTTGGTTCCATTCTTCAGCAACTTCTCTTCCACCGAATTTCCACTAATAAGTCTGGGTGTATAACGCTCAAGGTCAATTATATTAGAGATGAATTGTTACTGTATCTGGTACACACAAATCATGCAAAACCATATTCGTACCTATAAATGTGGATGTCCTTAGTTCTACCAATGCGATCGCACCATGCCTGAGCTCTAGAGTCCATTACTGGATTTAAATCACTATCATAAAATACTGCTGTGTCAGCTTCCACATAGGGAACACCAAGGGATCGGCTTTGAGTTGAAATTAAAACGCAGAAAATTCTGGGATCTTGGTTAAAGCTTCTCATAAGATTCTGTGTGAAACAGACAATAACATTTAACGAAACACTTACTTTATAATAAGTGCTACAATGTAAAGAGAAAGCAATGTGATGGTACATACATGACATTGATCATAATTAGCAAACTCATCGATCCTCAGGAAAGTGAAAGAGTTGATGTCAAGGAAGATCTCCAATATGTCCAGCATGAACAGCATCTGGGAGAATATCAAAACACGCCGGCTCTCAGACCTCAGCTTCCGAAGAAGAATGGACAGTGCCTCAAGCTTGCCTACATGTAACAAAGAGGAACAGTTTACTGTATAACTATACCATTTGTTAGTCACTTGAACATAAACTTTACTGTTTTTCCAGGTGGTAGATCCTAAACCTAACTGTGCTATACTCAGTATGCAAGAGAACTATTAGGATAAAAACAGCCATAGTAGCAATCCAAAGAAAGGAGGATAACTAAAGGGAAATAACGGTTATTGAACCTAGTATTAAAGACGATTACCAGAATCACACTGAATTAGTCGCAGATCAGGAGTCTGCACACAATGGGGTGATGTTCGTTCCCTCAGGCTCTGTATATATGGAGCAGCCTGNGCCCTCAGGTTATGGTTTAGAATCTTCATACTGTGAGTGTACATAGGTGGAGGGTGCNGCACTTCCAGAACAGGAGGAGAAGCGACCACAGCTGGGACCACACACAATGCACTATATGGAAAGTATAAAATGAAGAACACTGGGTTTATATTTCTCAATGTATACTAACAAGCAATGCAAATATAAACAGCATACGGAAAGAATGTGGCCCCCAACTCATCACATTCACCTTTTTGCAAGTGGTTCAAGCAGATCTTGCTGCTGCTGTGCTGATAAAAGTAGTTGCCCCAATGGATCAGTGAAGTTTTTGGAAGAGTTGTAAGATAGCCGACAGTTTTCAGACCCGACCCATCTCCACTTTGTGTCTTCCGTAGGTTTCTGAATGCCAGACCATATAGAACACTGTGATAACAGGTCTGTCCCATACACTGGAGCCTGTCCACAGTGCCGCTCATTACAAAAAGATAGACGCTCCAGGCGCTCCCTAATTTGGCGCTGTTTTTCTTCTGCAAATTCCTGTTTGAAGGGAAAAAAACACATTTACAAAGCATTCCTTCCAGGTTGTAGGTCTTTGTACACATGATACATATCACTTTTCTGTTCTGTTTATCCAGCTCAGGTTAACATGTTTAGGTTAAATGTACATTAGACCATATTTGCAGAAGTCACCCAGAATCCAGTCCTTACACCAGATCCAGATGTTGAATATAACAGAGAAAATTTACATCTGGTTAAAACCATGATGAATTGTAAGTAAATTCTATCTGATGCAGACAGTGTTAGAGCAGAGAGATGATGGCTTAAATTCATAAAGCGGGGAGATTGCCCGAATTGCCCTACCATGCTATCAACCACATTGTCTGTACTGGGCTCCAGAAGTGGACAAAGTCTCTTCCCAGTATTAAGTCATACTTCAAACCTGGGACTATTACAAAAGAAACTACAGCCGAACCACACAGCGTATCAACATTCAATTCAGCTGTAACATGATGTAGTGTGTCACCATGTATGCACGTTACACCCACAGCTTTCCCACTACGGTTTTTAGGAATTACCAAATCAGCTTTCATGAGAAACAAGGCTACCAGAATTTAACAGTGCTTCCATCCATTGCCTTCTACAGTGACCTTACACATATGCAAATCTATCTCAGCCTATTGGTCGGCAATGCATGCTGGGTGACCAACATAAGACACTCTGCGATTAACATAAGCAGTATCACAATACATAGGTTCATCAGTAAGAGGACAATTAGCAGACCCAAATCACGACAACAAAAACATTTATATTTTTCAAGTCTTTCATGGAGAAGAAACCTTTCTGCCACTGCCGGCGCAGCTTCAGGTTCATCCCCCACAGTCTTAGAGTCTTTCCCCCGCCTAGCACCCCTGTCCCTTGGCACAGTCTTACCCAGGGTTATGGAAGGTCGCCGGTGCACAGCTGGGGCATGGTGGGACACGCTAAACAGTTCCTCTGACACCACATACCTCTCAACCATCTTGACAAGTTGGTCGGCAGTTTTAGGGTCTGGATGGCTCACCCACTTTCGCAGAGACACTGGCAGAGATCGGAGATACTGGTCCATAACAACTCTTTGCACGATCTGTGGACCTGCCAGAGCCTCTGGTTGCAGTCACCAGGTTTAGATCATTATAGGCCTTTTGTGGTTCCCCAGACAGGAAAGGTGCCACTAAACGTGCCCACTGCTTTTTAGGCCAGCTCTCTCTTTCAGCAGTCCTCTCAAACGCACTGAGGTACGCTTCCACATCATCTGCAGGGGTCATCTTTTGCAGGAAGTGGCTGGCACGTCTGGCACCCGTGTTATGTGGTACCTCATTGGAAACATCACCAGAACGGGCTGCTATCAGATGAATCACTTCTCTCATAGCCTGCTGATTTTGCACTATGGCTGCTTGTTGCACGGCACTAGCCCTTCTGATTTCCTCTAGGGCCGCTGCAGTAGCCTTTCGGTTTTCTTCTATGGCAGCTTGTAAAACTGCAGTAGCCTGTAGCAACCAGGTCCTGAATTTTGCTCCTAAATTGACATAACCCCCTACATCAAGTTATAACTAATTATGATATCCATTGACTGGCACTTCACAGTGTCAGTGCACCAGTCATATTTTATGTAATGACACCACCTTATAAGAGCAGAAACCTTAAAAATAACCAAAGATATTTTGGCCAAATTCACTAGATTTCTCACACATTTCAACACTTATCAGACACTGTGCACTTGTTTTTAAATTCTAAAAATATTAATGACAATATATATTTTTAATTCATTATGGCTCCATTGTCTGCAACAGCCCTGGTGAAAAAGGGGCTGTCGCAGCAGAAAACCACATCGGTCTTATCGGCAGATAAAGACCAATTGACCTATCTAGTATTCCCATTCCTTTCACCCACAGTCATTCCCTGAACCCACCACCCTTCCATTCCGTGCCAACCCTAATGAAACATTTGGATGCAGTGGGAATTCAGCTTAGACACTCTGCTGTGCTCGGATCACTGAGGTCTGAATCTAGTCCATTGTAACTTTATATGTAATTAATAGTAGTTTTTTTTTAAGAAATGACTACTCACTTGTGCTGGGGTCACTGAGCTCTGAGAAGCCTTAAGAGCAGTTCCAGGGTCATTACCACCAGGAAAAGACACTAAACTCCTTCCTTGCATTCCTGTAAGAAGCAAACCAGAACATTATACCAATTTAGTTAGATATCATTAAAATAGTTAAGCAACATACTTGTTATCCTGTAAATCTTATGACCTGATGCAGACCTCCGTACATTCTGCAAGCGGATCTCTTCTGCTGTGAATTACTGTACAGTTTAAAGCCTTCCCCCGCCCATATAATAAACATGCTGTAAGCATGGTGGGTTGTCACGCATTGCTGGCTGACGTAACAGATTTTAGCACAGAATCCTGGATGGATATCGTTTTCCAATACATAAATGTCTTGTGTAGAAGTGCAGAGCACTTGCATGGAGTAGTTACGCTTTACGCATGTGTAAATAGGCTGAAGTACGGCAGTCTGCATCCGGGTATAGTCATCATTTAGGCAGCAAAGCTGTTCTCACTGGGGAATTCAATTTAGTGTTGCTGTACAAATCACAGGATCATAACTATTCCCATGGTGTACAGAAACCTAATTAAACATGTAGATTTATGTGTATGCTAATAACGTCTGGCTCATTCAACATTCAAAGTCACTTGTCCTTCAGGATCCTGTCAAATCATTATTATTTACAGTTCTAACTGTGTTAGCAAAAATATTTTAACAGTAGGCTGTGAATTATAATGTATAGGAAACTACATTTTTTCCCAATAATAGAATATTTTCCAACCTGTCTGAGGGGACACTGATGCATTGGGCGTGTTGGTAGGATGCTGGTTTCCTAAGGCATTGATTGCATTCTGAATGGAACTTCCCTGTGGCACAGTTTGCATAACCACAGGTCCAGGGGGCCGGAGGTACTGTTGTCCAGGGGCTGACACAATTTGCAGAACACTACCTGCGGGTTTGTCAAAAAATATAATCAGTAATCAATAAATATGAACTAGACACCGGCTTAACTACCACAGTGTAAATCAACAATATAATCTTGGGTTTTACACTTACCCTGCAGTTGCAGCGGTTGCCCAGCAGTGAGTTGGCGCAGCTGGCTCTGGGACAGAGTGAATGTGTTTCCCTGGAATTGCAGAGTAACTGGCGTCTTTGGCTGCGCTATCCTGCCTGGAGATTGACCTGACGCTGCCAGCTGACTAATTTTTACCACATCACCACCTGCAAAACGATAAAATTAAACATCATTTATGGCAGTTAACTATATCTGGGAATGCAAGCTATGCTATGCCGGCCATCAGTCAACCTTTTATCAAAACTTTAAAGGAACTGGGGAAACAGTTTACTGGAGTTCACAGGTTTTGGGGTACAGAAGGTCCTAATGTCTTTTGTTACATATTAGTCCACTGCTGACAAATTGGTCACTTATCTATTAAGGAGATGTATTTGTTTACACCACTCTTCTACTCCATGATAACTGCGCCCGGTCTCTTCTAAACCCCACCTCTTATTCGGGCAAGACCGCAGCAAATGTAATAAAAAAAAACACTTAGCGGGACATACTGGGAAGCGGGCAGGACAGCGGGACAGTCCCCCAAAAGTGGGACAGCTGGGAGGTATGTTTTCCTATTCTGAAGGTGGGTTGCTAAATGCATCTTAAGAGGTAAAAAAAAAGACAAGAATGCATGAGTCGTGGGGAGGCGAGATGTAAATAAAATAAAATACATAACTTAAAGAAGTATGCAATGTTTGAGCACATAAAAAGAGAAATATTTAAAGAAGCAGATGAACTTTTGTTACCCTGATTTGTAGACGCTGTTGTGACAGGAGAACGCCCTCCTCTCTGGCCCTGCTGGGTGACCGTGGCTGTAGTTGTGGTCACTAAGCGAGAAGCTGGAGTATTGGAGAAAGCCACAGTTCGCCCCTCAGGTTTCTGACCATAAAGAACTGGTTGGAACAACCTGCACAGGATATATACAAAAATATATTTTTGCTAATGACATATAAATAATAATTTACAACTGTTTTAAGACACAATTTGCCTACATATGTAAGGATACATAAACAAAATTATTAATATGAACTTGGTTAGATGGTTAGAAGATAATACTGATTAAATAAAATATGCTCCATGTATATGTCTTATTACCCCCAATTAAATCTGCTGCACAAAAATTAATCAAGTCAGCTGATGAAAAGTGATAACAAATGTAATAAAAAAAGCTAATAAAAGATGACAGCGACACATAAATCTAATTAAATATGATGGTAAACTTTATGTTGAATAACATAAAAATGTCTTCATTCATAAAACATTTCTAATTATACTGTACATGAAGAACTATGATGACATCCCAAGCATTTATAGTTTCATAAATTGCTAAAATACAATTGTGATCATTCTGTAATACAATCTGGTTATAACACCACCTGCAGGGTATTATCACATGTGGGTGCTGACCACTTTTGTCCTGTGACACATCTGCAGCTACTAGTCTTTTATCATTTGACATAAGGATATTGTTGGAACACCAAGAACCTAGTGCACCTCGGTATGGACATAGATTGCTGAGACTGCATTTCAACTGGTGCTCCATAACAAACATTATATAACTCATATATAATAGATACATACATACATAAAGAAGATTTGGTTTGGTTCACAATATAGCTATATTGATTTTTGTTACCAGTTGGTCCCCTTAGCGGGACAAAATGGCAGGAGGAAGTGACAGCGGGACAGTCCCCCAAAGCGGGGGCTGTCCTGCTAAAATCGGGCAGTTGGGGGGGTATGTGTATATATATATACACTTACACTGGGAGGTGTAAATAGGTATCTGTAATGCAGAAAAATAAAACATGCTGTACAGTAAGAAAATCATCAATCATAAAAAGCATAAAAAATCATAAAAAGCATAAAAAATGCTCTAGGAAATCATGTACAAATGTATTGTGAGGAAATAGTTGCCATTAAGCAGAAGGGAACTCACTCACTAATATTTTACCTTTTTTTGTGTCATCTCAATGCAGCCAGGCTAAATAATAAGGTGTTTCTGAGGTATAAGAAAGTGGTTTGTAACATGTAATGTATTCTGGGAAATCATATATATACCTGCTAGGTTTAATCTTAATTGGATTGGGACGAGGTGCAGGGTCAGGGGAGCTGTAAATTTCCTCCATCAGCCTTTTCGTCACCTTCAGCACAGGCAGCACTTGGGCTTCATAATAAGTCATTTTACTCTCCAGTCCGAGGAGATCAAACAGGGACAGATCTGGGCTCTGTTTCATAATAAAACAGATAATCAGTCATAAGCAGTGTCATGCAGTCCAGTGTGGGATGTAAAAAATTGCAAAAGATCTCGGAACAACACAGGTAAACATAACAAGTGTTCAAAACCAACCCACAATTACAAAAAAGAAAGTACTTTATTAAACAAGGAAAATTACTAAAGTAATAATATGATCTATAAACTGATGCTCCCATAAGGATTTAGTAAGGCTCAGATTATTATAAAGCACAGAGATGACTTATGGCTGCATATGTTCTTTGCCTATGACCATATTCCTTGGCCTGACATATGCCTGCTTATTAAACATTTGAGATTTTCTCAATACTCCATGCACAACAATCTCCGATTTTCACCTTAGGAGGAGTACAGCAAATATATTATACAACTACATAGGGAGGGATATCATAGCAAAACCGCTAGTGAAGCCATTTTTCTATTTTAATACACATTATTCCTTACTAACATCACTTGATTTCTTTTATATGATTTAAATATATTCTTTCACTTACAATAGAGACTCTAGACATTTGTAAAATCGTTTTTATAATAATTTATTAAAAGTTATATTTTATTAAGTATCTCTGGGGGAACATATTCATAGGAGTGAGTGCACCGGTACAAAAAGAACTTCTTTTCTTCTTTTTTTTTTTATAGCAAGTTACATTGAGTTCTGGGTAGCACCGTCCCTTTGCTGTAATTTATGATCAGTAATAGGAGACTTACCTATGGCCCCACATAAATAAATAAATGAGATCTGAATCATAATAAACCATAGAATTTCTAAACAGAGTGCGGTCCATACCTAGCTTATCAATGCTTATTAAACATCACAGAAACAAGCATTAAAGAATTTTCAAGAGTGGGCAAAACCATGTTGAATTGCAGGGAAGACAAATGTAATTAATTGCAATCAGTATTACAGGTGAGAGATGATGTTTCCAGCCCAAGTGTAATAACAGTGTAACAGTAACACTGGTCAGTATCTGTGTGCAACATGCAAAAATAAAGTATTCCCCCTGCATGCAAACACTGACATTCATTTACCCCCCGCAATTTAACATGTTGAAAAATCTTTCAATTGGAACAATTTATCTTATAGTGTTTGGTCAGCTTTACATTGCATATACATCTCTGTTTTCTTCCTAAGAGGCAGTTGCTTTGGCATCCAGCTGTTAATGTCTCTTTCCCAGGTAGCTAGAGGCCCACTGCACCCTGATGGTGTTTGTGTATGTTTCTGACCCCTGAACCCAATCCCTTATGTGGCGTATCAGTGAAGCATGTTCTGCAAATATTGAGAAATGAATTAAGCTCTTTTTATACACAGATCTCAGCTGTGACTGCTTACCAGCCTTACCTGCCACTTTAATGTATTGGGCCACTGTAATTGATATTGATTTTCAATGTTTTTATATACAAACATAAACACAAACACCCATAAACAAAATAAAAAACCACAACAGATTTGGATATAATGTATATGTACAGACATCATCATATACCTCAGCATTATTAAGCAATGCAGTACACAATCAGTGTGTGGTCTAAAGGGACCTGATACAGAGTTTCCGGGGGGCCGCAGTGAGCAGGTCCATTTGATTCTGAGCTCAGAATCGAGTACAGGGAGTGGGGCATGCCATATGCCCCTGATCCCTGAATTTATCTTTATAGCACAGAGGCACCAGCTGCTGTAGCCGGAGCCTCTGCAAATGTTTTCATGCAGTGTACGCTGCATCTACTGCTGGCTTTTATATATGATTTATAGTTTAAAGAATAAACATGTCTTAAGAAAATAAAAACACACAATAAATCAGTTTAATCGCATGCACAGATCGGCACACAGCTGCGCCTCCACCAGCCTGGCTTGCTGGCGCTACACTGAATCAGGTCCATGGTCACCAGCAGAAATATGCTTTATATCAAGTGCATCAGGAGTGAGGTACTTTTCTAGCATCTTATTCCCCAACATTTCCCAGTCTCTGAGCTGTGGGGCACAACTCCGGGACTGATTTGTCTACTGATTAGCCATACAGTTATGTGCCTTTTGCCAGGCAAAAGAGATCAAAAGGTATCCATAAATAGTTTTGTCCATAGCATCTGTTAGGGAAAGCCCAAATAGAGACAAGCTTACTGGTCTACAGGTGGCATTTGCTCCAGTGCTCAAACACTGGAAGCATTTGTTTTCCCCATAAAGGGAATATCAGGGAACATCTGCGTCGCTGGGGATGTTAAATAAACTCCATTTAGTTTTTATTAATGTACATGCTGGGATTGCAGAAGGAGAGTTACATGTAAATTGCAGTAAAAGAGGTACATGTTTAGTGGACACTAAAATATCAGACCATTTCTCATTCTCCATTCCACCTAAATGTGTCTCCCATTCCCCCCTCAGCCCTGACAGAGGAGAGGACACAATACAGGGAGGAGCATAAAGACAGAATTTTCTTCTTGTAATTGTGCATTTNATTTGATTTTTAAATGTTAAGGATATTTTGTAGAAGGTGCTCTGCACTACTTCCATTAATGTATTCTAAAGGATTCACACAATGACGGGAAAGGATGATAAAAATAAGTATTAAATAGATACTGTAGCTAATACTTTAAACTATACAGATGATTAGCTTGTATAACAGTTTAGAGCTTACCTTCCATGGATCATACTGCAGAGCTTGCAGTACTAGTGATGCAGTCTTATACCTCAAAGCTTTAAATGCATAACAGGACTGACTGGGTCGTGGATCAACAAGATCTGGATGGTTACAAATCCTCTGCAGCTGCATAAGCACATGAAGAACACTGACAAAATGTCCTCCTTTTAGGGAATCCTGAGTTCTGTTAAAGGGAAGAAATGTATCAGAAAACGATATCCATCATGAACTATTACAGAAAGCACAAACTGCAGATTTTGCTGCATCTTCCTCTTATTGGAACATCCAATATACCAATATACCAGATTCACTCGGTCGCCCCATTATATCAGGGATCAGTTCCCTTGAGGTTGTACTAAGTTTGTTTTTATTTTTTGTGCAGTGTCCTTTAATATGAAATGGGATGAAGCACTGAACTGAGTGTTAATGTTCTTCTTTTCTACGTGTCACACAGAGCTCTATACTTGAAGAATAGAATAACCATAATCAGACAATTATATGGACTTACTGTGTAGTCCAATTAATGGGTAACATAAGTGAGCAGAATGCGCACTACCTAGCTGAAACGAAGATTACATTAAAATTACAAATAAAGAATTAACCAACTAACCAAAACAAATAAATAAACAAACCAATTATTTAATAAAATATTAATACACACGCAAAGGAACAAACTGAAAAGCAAACAATTTATTACCATAATAATACCGTATATACTCAAGTGAAATATTAGTTTTTATGCTGTATTTATAGAATTGTATACATTCCCTATGGCAGTTGTATCTAAGCATAATAATGTTAGCATTGAGATTACAATATGCAGAATATATCAATTTCTCTTAAAAACATTTCAGTGTTAGATTTGCATACCCTGGTTGCAGAATAACATCCTCATACAAAGCTTTCTGACGGTTAGACAAACGGCATTTTAGAACATGTTCATATTTCTTTGTTAGTTGTTTCTCAACATCTTTCTTTGATCTTCGTAATATAAAAGGGCGAACAGTCTTTTCAAAAAACAAAAAATAAACAAGTTACAACCATAAATAAGATTCAAATTTCATAACTTATATAGATGTCAGCATTATGGCTGGATCCAGACTAAACAGCAATAAATGATTATGCACTCAGCGTTTGTAAATCAGCTGCCAGATCCTCCTACAAGCAGAAGTTAGGAACACTCTGTCATATGGAAAGAGCTGCAATCGGACACAAAGTCTAGGGATAAAACATGTCTGAAGTCACTGTGAGTATATCATAAACATTTATTTCATTAATTTGGTGACAGTGTGCATTTTCTTCTCTATTTGATACACATCAAATATAACTATGTCAAATTATTATTATTATTATTATTAAAGAAATAAAAATACTGAATACTAGACAATTACTATTCTACCACTGACACTATCTGGATTATCGCTATATAAAGGCAATTATCACAGCTGCCTAATGAAATCCTATCACTATTAGCAGTAATAGAAACATTACTGACCCTGTGTAACATTATAAAAAGCTTATGGCAATTTTCTTGGCTTTCTTCACCACTGGTTTTCAGAGGAAAGTCCAGGTAAGGTTTAGAGATTCCAGGGATTAAAAAATGCACCATAGTCCAGTGGTCTCTCCATGTGTTCTGCAGAGGAGTGTCTCTAAGAAGCAATCGGTTCTGGCTGTGAAAAAGATTTGTAATTAATCCAAATACACTATAATTCACAACGAATTTATCTGATGGTCAAATGTCATATTATGGTGCACATTTATCACAATACCTGGGAAGATTAAAGATGGCTTCCCAGTGCTTTTCTGTCATGTTTCGAATCTGATGGACCTCATCTAGGACAAAGTATTTCCACCTCATTTTCATGAAGGCATGAAGTCCCTTAAACAGTTGCTTATAAGAGGTGATACAGACATGGAAGTTGTTGGGTTCTTCCCATCTCTATAGTATAGAATAGAAAAAAAAAATGTTAAAACCATACACATACAGCAGACGTCAGTTTAGTATTTTATTTTTTTGTCTCATAATGGGCCAGATTCAGATCTTGCTGAATTGCAGGGGAGGTAAAATGAATGTTAGTGTTTGCATGCAGGGAGAATACTTTATTGTTGCATGTTGTACACAGATACTGACCAGTGTTACTGTTACACTGTTATNACACTTGTGCTAGGAAACATCATCTCTCACCTGTAATACTGACTGCAATTAATTCAATTTACCTCCCCTGCAATTCAACATAGTTTTACCCAAGAGAGCGTAAGTCATGAGAGTGTAAAGATTTGAATCTGTATCAATGTCCCAAAATCATATTTTATCCTACATAAACAATTATGATTATAAAATAAAGATATTAGAAAGGCACTCATGTCACAAATAGAAACTGGAATAATTACATTTTGTACTATATATCAATCCAAGGAGTTAGATTTACTAAAATGCGGAAAAGGAAATGTTGCCATAGCAACCAATGCTATGGGCAACATCTCCACTTTTCCGCAGTTTAGTAAATCCAGATATAGATGTTACGAACAGGAGTACAATTCTTCTAGGTAAAAACGGAAATTTGTGTTTAGAATGACCTGGCTAGACACAAAGGTAATAATGTCAACAGTTTATTCGAATTATGGGAAGGGTGCGTTGATGTTCTTACACACATAATTAACCTCCATTTGCATGCAAACTTTCCCAATACGGAATGGTATATGAATAGAATGTTGTTGTTTGATTGCCCTGTGTTGCAATGTTACTCATCTACTTGATATTTAATTGACAGTAATTTCATATTCCTTTTGTATTCCTGTATATGCTTCTAGTAAATTGTGTGACTTTGTGGTTAAATAAAAAATAAAGTACTTTACCTGTCTCTTTTTTCTTAATTCTCTTTGCTTGCCAAAATATAAGAGCAGCTTTAAGCCTGGACACCATCTTTTAAATTCCAGTTCCCACTTCAGAAGTTTACAGCTTCTAACCACAATTAGATGTGGGCCCCAGTTGCCTATAAAATAGAACATCTTGCTTAACATTGAAACAACTCTAAATAGCACGTATTGCAGCTTAATATATCATTTCGGAAATATATATAAAAACATATATAAAGCTAGTTTGTATGTAGGCAGAACACAACCTATATATTGACCAGCTACTGTCTCCAGTCAACTACATGCATGCTCCAGATGCTGCCAGGAGGAACTGCATGCACATGGAACATGTTCTGTGCACTTGGAATTACAGCCACTGGGGCAGACCTTTCCCCTCGCCAAATTTAAATTAAACAAACAGGGCAGGGTTAGTTGTCGCACAGGCCGCTGATCAGCAAAGATTAGTTAATTGGTGTCTTTTCTGATGGAGAGATGGAACTGACAGAGGAGTACACTCCCATCTTTCCTGCAAAACTGCATTGATGTATAGGTGCATGGTGACCTGGACCTGATCCAGTGTTATTATGTCTTCAAAATCCAGTAATAGGTAGCGATTTAATAGTATACAATGACTGGCTGCATATAAAATTATATTAAAACATAATCTGTATATACTCACCTTCATTACTAGCCAGGTGTGCCATAAGAGCAATGATCTGAACATTCTTGCCCAGTCCAGCCTCATCAGCCAGAATGCCATTAAGATTCTTCTTGTACTGTTTAGTTAGCCAGTCTAGCCCAACCTGCTGGTATTCTCGAAGAGTACCATGAAGCAGACATGAGGGACGTGGTTTCACCTGAGAGGAAAATATACAATATATCAAACCCAAGTGCCCAAAATATCTGATTTTTAATATTAGAAGTCACAATTTACATTCAGGAAATTAGGACAAAATAGACATGGTATAATTAATATGGTATAATTAATGATAACTATGGACCAGATGCAGATCTCAGCAGACTTCTCCCTGTATTATCTAGCTTTCCATGCATGCAAGAAGAGACCACTCAGTACTTTAAATGAGTATGGTTCGAAAGTGTGAACACTATGTAAAGGCTTAGCCAAATCCTTACTGTAATACCCCCAACTTGAATACATGCTGTTTGATCCTATCTAAAATGCCAACAGAAAGACTTCCATTACAGAAATATGTATGTTGAAGATCCAGATACACAGTACAAAATAATTAGCAATTATTCTTCACATCTTTATGCAGAAAAAGTGAATCTCTTATCATTATCATAACTCTGCATCCATACTATGCCTGCATCAACCTACTGCAAGCTAGACAATTAAAAGAAATGTAAACATTTGCTGATTTTCACAAAATAGTATATAACAATTGTCAGAATAACATTAAATAATAATATTTTCTGATGTAGTATAAAAAAAATGCACTTATAATTCTTACTGTGCATGTAATACGGGCACTGCCACTTGGGAGCAGCAGTTCTGCTGCCCTGGCGACATCTCCAATATCTCTTGTGTGCTTCCTTGAGCTCAGTAGTGCAGGATTTGCCCTGTCCGCTGCTCTAAACTGGTCATTACCAAGTAGAGAGTCAATGAGGACAGTTTGTTTCTGGGACATGTCTGAATCTCCTGTTTGCTCTTTCACATCTGCAAATATAAAACGTTTTGAGGAGGGTCATTGTTTCATTTTTAAGAAACACCCAAACAAGCATTACTGCCAAAGATCCTTCCTGGGGTTTCCAGAATGTTATTACTTGTAAAACCCCCCTACATCTCAACCTCTTGTTACCTCAATCCAAGAGGTGAGTCTTACAGAATAATGGATTCAATCTATACATACATTTTCTATAGCATTCCATACATTTTTATTTCACTTACATTTATGTGCATATAGAAGCTACATCCAACTGCAAGTAAAAGGAGATACAGATACCACTTTCCTGTATGAATGTTTTGGGGGTTTGTTAAGCATACCTTGGCTTACTTGCCTCCCTTCTTCATTTTTGGAAAAACTGTATGGCCAGTGAAAATTCTCATCATACGCTCCTTCGTATTCTTTTACTAAATCATCCAGAGGCAGATCAGCTACAAGTATAAATGTAACAGTAGTATGAGCAGCAATTGGTAAATTACCCATATAGAATGTACAGAAACTAATCTACAGTTACATTCTAAAACAGATTACAGATGTATTTTACATATATGATCATTTGTGACGTTGTATTTAGTGTGTACCCAGCTTTAGTGATTACAAATAAAAAAAGAGTGTTACAGAATAGCTTTGCCATTATAAAGAAGCCAAAGTACCTTCCCGTATTAATTCAGTCAGTTCTGCTTGATGGTCAACATTCCCTTCTTTGGTCTCTTGCTCGGCAATGGTTTCTTCTTCATCATAACCTTAAGATAGCAGCAAAGAATGTAACATCAAACAAATGTTGTGTTGGGCCTAATGTCTCCCATAATTATTGATCTCATNAAAAAAAAAGTTCTCTCATACTAGTACAGGCTAAAATGCTTATTCAATTAATTAAATCAACTAAGCATGATACCACTATGTCAAAGTATAACTGGCATATAGGCTTTTTTCCACTAGCACTGCCTGTATAGTAAAGAGGAACAGAAATAATCATTGTTCTTAATTAGTGTCACAGTATGAAAGTCTCACTGGATATTTGACCAATTGACCCTGACAAAGCACGGAAAGGGAGAAACGCTTTCCGTTATGTATCCAGACTGGAAAATCGGTGTAGTACGCCAAAAGCATCTAAAAACAGGGGTGGGTTTGCAGGGGTGGGTTTCCTTTGAGAAAGTAGCAGCCACTTAAGTGTCACGATCAGCGGTGTCAAGTGCCCTGCTCGCCCTGTCATACGCTGTGGCAGGCCCCACCTTTCATATAGATCCCATGCCTCTGATTCCAGGAGACTTACATAAGTCTCAAATCCTGATTCCAGTCCAGTATGTATCCAGTTCACCTGTTTTGTCTGCCTTGCCTCTGAGTCACATGCCTCTATAACGCTCTCTATTTAAATCCAGTCTGCTGCTGATACCATTTCCATAACAACTTGATTTCATCAAGGAGCCTGGTTCCTTTTGCCAATTATCTGCTCCAGCTGATTGTGTCTCCAGGGAGTTCACTGCTGCAGTATCACCTTCTGCTGCAGTATCACCTTCTGCTGCTTGTGGCCTGCACAGCTCCAGTGCTACCTGACTGCACAGACTCTTGTTTACCTACCGCCCTTCAGCCCAGCCTCAGTTCCGCGCGAGACTACTCTGCCTGANCTGCATGACNTACCTGTGTCTCTATTGCATCCAAGACCTGGATCAAGCATCATCTAAGATAAGTCTGCCAATTATATCTGCTTTGTGTAAACTATTGTCATTATCTGCACCTCACCGGTAAAGTCCTGTTCCTGCCAAGCACCTGTTATTATCTGCACCTCACNNGTACAAGTCTGGTTCCTGTCAAGCATTTGTTATTATCTGCACCTCACCAGTAAACTNCAGTTCCTGCCAAGCACCTGTTNTTATCTGCACCACATCGATTAAAGTCTGGTTCCTGCCAAGCATTGTTATTATATGCACCTCATCGGTACAAGTTCGGTTTCTACTAAGCATCTGCTACTACCTGCACCTCACTGGTACACGTCCTGTTCCTGTCAAGCCTTTACTTTTGCCTGCACTTCACCGGTACATGTCCGGTTCCTGCCAAAGCTCACTTGTAATATACCTGTAATATCTGTCTGCTGTTGCATATTTCCAGTATTAATCAGGATTGTTTATCTGCATCTCCTGCCATAACAACTCACTATTTTGGTCTCCAACTGTTTTGCATCTGCCCATGCCTTGCTTATTTGTCTGTGTCAAAATTGAACCTGCTTAATTCCAGTTCAATTCTGCTCAGTTTTTATTTACCCTGGGTTCCCATTCTAGACATTGCACCACTGATAATATCAACAAACCTTCTCCATCACTCCAGGAGGAACTTGCTTTTCTTTTTCTCCAACTGGATGACATCTGAAGAAAGCAGCAGAACAAAGTCATCTANCATTTCATGTTATTTTGTTTTATCAATAAAAGATTTAAGGAAATATTTAGAGATGTCCCTAAAAGAGCACAGATGCTACAGAGTCCAATACGATTCTAGCTATCACTTTGTAAAGAACAAAATACATGGAGGTCATAAGTGCATGTTTGTATAATAAAAAGTATTATAAAACCAATGTTACAAATTCTTTACTTACTTTTTTAGTTACATGCTTGTGTTTTACACATGCCTCTTCTATTGCTTTTAGTGGGCCTGAAAATGAAAATTTAGTTATAAAAGTTATGTAAATATTTGTACATGGATGCAACTTATTCTGAATCAAGGTATCTATGTATCGGCCTAATAATAATATTTTGGGAAAAGAAATAAATAAAATAAGTAATTCCCTATTGAAATGTTTAACGGTCATGCTAAAGTCAAATTTATCATGTTCTTCACCTTTGTCTTTTCTTTACAGTTAATAGAGCTTTACCAGTACTGCATAAACACAATATTTTATCATAAACGGCACCAGACTATTAGAGACATTAGAAGCATTAAGAGGCACAAGGTAAACATGGTCTATGTTGGACAATGGTTTGGCAGATAAAGCCCCAAACTAGCATCTAAAAGAAAAGTCAGTAGTCAAGGTCGAAAACACAAGAGANCTAGAAATAAAAATACATGCTGTATTTAAACACATATCACAAGGCGGGAAAACCTGTGTACATATCACAAGGCACAACATGTTCATTTCACTAAGGAGGAGACTTAGAGGCAACACCATATTAAATTGATTTAAGTTCACATTCCTCAGTATGTATAATGAAATGAGAGCTTGAATCTGATTGGTTGCTATGGGC
>JABWIB010000125.1:104697-118393 GCA_016617825.1 Platyplectrum ornatum | reverse complement strand
CTAGGGGGGCAGACACCGACAGGCAGGAAACAAGCAGGCTCTCTACTAGGCAGCAGCAGAGAACCAGAGGACAGCACCCAGAAGTATCTCCACCACACTACTTCCACAGAGGATCAGAGCAGGAACGTACCCACAGGCAGGTTGGAAAAATCTTTATGACCACCTTTTGGTCTAGCATATTCTGTAGGCTGCATGTTAAAGCCTGAAAGCAAGGGAGTGGAAGACCAAAGAAATTTTATTTAGCAGCCTGTCTTCAAAATTTCTTACAGCTGTCTGTAGTAGTCTTCTCCAAAGCTACTCCACTAGCTCTTACTACCGTGGAGGTGATGGCAATAGAAGTTGCAGGCATTAAGACTGTCCCTGTGATTATATGCAACTTACTTAATCCTCCTTAATTTTTTTGTCCATGGGGTCACAAAACACATGCACACCTTCCAGAGGCAGAGTAGTCTTGTGGGCCAATGTGGAGAATGCTCCCTCTATGACTGGGGCCTCCTACCATTTCTTCACCTCTTGTGTCTGAAACGGGTACATCTTCCGCATCCTATTAGGGATTGACACTCTTCAGGGTGCCACCACTCCTCCATTAGATCTTTTAATTCCCAAGAATAGGAGGTCCTGCAGTTTATTNTCGTAGGTCTTCCAGTGTTTCCTCAATACAGAAGGATTTATGTATCAATTAGAGTAGATGTGTGTTTACCAAGTCTNGATTACATTCAGTTTTGGGCTGATAAATACCTGACACCTTATCTGAATCCAAAGATTCATCAGGAATTATTGTGGCTCTTCTCACCCAGACTCCTCCGATTGTTCGCTAAGAAGGTCACTAGGCCTCTTAGAAAAGGATTTTTTAAAGTCTTGTGGGGATGGTTGTTGCTGTTGTTGTTATACACACTGTTCACAATTTGTACCACTAAACTTTTCAGGAAGATCTTTATCACATATAGTGCATTAAGTCTATTAATAAACAGAATTNAAAACAAAAAAACACAATGTACCTATCTATTGTACCNAGTATTTACCCTCATGTGTAGTANTCTATATGATATTGTGTGGTTACCTTGTACAGTTATTTGTATTGTTGCTTATAACAGAATTTAAAACATATAGTGCATTTAGACACTTGAGGTTTCTTATGTCTAGACCTTTCTTTTCCAGATTCAGATCTACATAGAAGCAGGCGCACTAGATAACGAACTAACAGAAAAAAATACAGCCTACACACAACCAGATGCTCTAGTTCTCCTCCTCTCCGCCACTGCACTGAGTGACTGGCTTTCTCCAGAGAACACATGCCCAGGAAACAGCTGGGGGTGTCTTTTTAAGNGGTCTGGCTGAATTAACTCAACCTGCTGCTTGTAATCCCAGAAGCCGATGCTGTTGGCATCATGCTCTACCTGCCCATATGNGCAGAAGGGGCAGGGGACCATGGTACAGCGTGCTGTACGCTTCCTGCACTGCCAGCCAAAGGACTGCCCGAAGCATAGTGCGCTCAGGGACGGGGGTAAGCCTGTGGTGAGGCCTGCTACCTGACTGACCAACAGGAAAGAAAAAATGACACTGAAGGCAGGAAGAGTGATGTTTATATACTTGCAGGTGTCTTTCTTTTCTCTCCTGACTGGCCTGATGAGAACGCTAAACCTTGGGTGTGCTGCCTAATGGAGGAGCCATTGGAAACATTCATTTTTATTACATAAACAGTGCCACATAGAATATTTGATAGTTTAAATAATGATTCCCATTATAGTAACTGCCAAAGAAAGTCAACTGATCAGTCAAGCAGATATATACATGACCCTAAACATGATGGGATGCCNTGTACTTCACACTGAAGCTATTTGTATTTATTGTGTTTGTATTTGTTATATGTATTATGATCCATGGGATTTTTTCATTTAACAGTAACTTGNATTTGTTGCACAGGTTAAATATTCTGAGGTTCCACTGACCTTTCATTAAATCCATGTTTAGGTTCAGTGCTTTTCTCCTTTTTTCTTGAAACTCCATTTGCAATTTAATTTCCACAACCTAAAANAAATAATATAGAAAAAGTAGGACACATGCACACTTACATCCACCATCTTTCCTGAACACATTTATCGACAGTGTCTCTGAACAAACAAATGATGCTTCAAAAAGAATTCCATCAAGATATGCAAACAATTCAATTGCGTTATAAATCTTACAACATACTTGTTCAATATTGGACCAGAAATATTCAATTTCCCTAGCAATCGATGCAGCGATGCGCTTCAGTTTTTTCTCCTCCTCCCTCTTAGCCCGCTCATTATTCACTCGCTGTTCTTCATGATAACGAGCAACTGTTCTAACCAACTAAAAAATAAAAATCACAAAGACATTGCTTGAATACCCTCCAATCACCTGTTCTNAACAGATACATTACCTGTACTATACAAATACCTTTTTAGCACTGGCTACTTTCCACATCTTTTCCTGCGCAAAATCTGCAGCCATCCATTGCATCTCTTCCAGTAGGTAATCCCATTGAGACTTGGGTCTGGACGGTTCTTGCAGCTTGGGAAGTCTCCTCAAAGTCCATAATCCCTCTTTGCGGAGTTCTGCAATGCGCTGATGGACAAAGTTTTATATACCATGTTTAGTAAATGATGTCATTATTGATGTTATCTATATTAGTTCAGATGGTAATACTGATGCCTCACAGCGCTAAGGTTGTAAGTCCGATCCCTGTACAAGACCTTATCTATGTGGAGTTTGTATGTTCTCCCCATGTCTGCATGGGTTTCTTCTGAGAGCTCTGGTTTCCTCCCACACCCCAAAAACATACCGGTAGGTTGATTGACTAAATGTAATTGCCCTTATGTTTCAAATACCCAATATCCTTTAGAATGTAAGCTTAAGGACAGGGCCCCTCTTCACCACCCATTTTGTCTGTCTGTATTCCCCTTTGTACTGGGCTGTGGACACTTTGTGGTGCCTAATAAATAAGCATTAATAATAATAATATTGTGTTATGATTATGCAAAACATTCAAGGTACTAGTGGTACCTGTTCCACTATCTTGTCCTGTGAGTTTTCTTGAGTTACGCCAGATGTATTCTGTGCAGACGTTTGCACTTTAATGCCTACTGTTCCAGAAGATCCTGACACTTTGGGANTTGTGGAAGATAGAACTTTGTTTGTGGCTGCGTTGGTTCTGTTTGTTGGCAGAGANAAGGGTGCCAATGGGTTACTGGTAGAAATAGCAGCTGGAGCCACGAATGAGCTGAGTTGTGGGTTACTTGCACTTCGTTGCTGTGGTGACTCTGAAGCTGGTCTCATCAGGGTGACGGTCTAATGAGAAACAGCAAATTTCTTTTAGCATGTAATGCAAGTCTAACTTACCCAATACCTGACCCCTGGTAAAANAGACAGAAATGGAGGTATGAAGAAATTCCAATGAATAGGATTTTGATATGTACAGCATGATATGGAATGTAGTGTGACAAATGCTGTGACCACNTTACGATAGCAAAGATGCCTCTTACAAGGTTATACTCATACATTAATACTTTTTATACCTGTTGCTGAATAGTACTTTGTGGTTGAGAAACAGCGATAGGTATCTGTGCATGAAATGCTGGCTGCAGCGATTGTGAGATCTGAGGAGGCAGTTGATTTTGAGGGGATGCCTGGACTGAAACCCCTGAGGCCTGGGCTTTAACATGCAGCTGGATTTGTCCTTCTGTTATTTGCTGTTGTTGCTGCTGCTGCGCCAGGTGAAGGGCAGTAGGAAGCGAGGAGATGGGAATATTGGGTGCCTGTACCCTGCCAGGCAGCTGTGGTGGTGGAGTATGCAGGCTGGCAGCATTCTGCACAGGTGGTCCTTTGGAGGGATCATATTGTTGTTGGCTTTGCTTTTGCCCCGTCAGCTGAACAGTCTGAGGAGTAGGTGGCATTCCCCCTGGACAGATGGGAGACATAATTCATCTTTTCGTTACCATTTTTTTTTATAAGACAAAAAAAATGATCACCATGGTTTTCTCTTACATATATTAAGGTACAAGAGTATTGTTAAAGTCAAATTATGAAGCAATGTGATTGCATATAACTGCATTAATGGGTGTAAATACGTTTATATGCATTTAATTTATGTAATGCTTTATATAACAATGTCTGCATTTCTATTAACATATTTACAATGATAGTACCCAAAGGGGGTGTTTTTTGTTCTTTTAAACATAGAGTGGTTTATACAAAGCATGCCTTTGACCTAAGAGCCTAAACTGTATATGATGTTGATGTCAAAGAAACCCTTTCTTTTATGTGCTGGTATTATCCATGCTTGCCCATGTGAGCTGACCAGTACTCTTACTCATGCATCATTTAGCATATTTTCCTACAGATTTATAGGAATAACAATTGTTTTGTATTTATCTTGCAAATAAAACTTGTGCATTGGAACCATAATGATAAATAAAACAACTGTGCAGATAACTTGGTAACATATCATTTCGGCAATACCTTGCGCAGTGGGCATAAGTTGCTGTAGGGGCACGCCTGATGCTACCCCTGGATGTTGGAAAACCATTCCATGTCGTGTTACATCAAGACGTGGTCTCTTGTTGGGATCTGCAGTGACCAAAAATACTTTTCTTATAATAAGTGGCTATTGCTACATCTGGTCTGGTACTTATTATTCTAAGCTCGGTAATATTTACACTAAAATATCATGTCACCTCACACAGTCATATATTGTATGCATATAAAATATGGCGTTAACTATATTAAGAAACAAAGCATAGAGTATCACTAACCTGAGGATCACTGATTACACAGGTTCATCACTGGTGTTAAGTACATACATTAATAATTGCTTTACTAATGTATGTCAGATTATGAAATCACTGCACGATGTGTTGCCTAGGGACATACCTGCTTGAGTAAGGGCCTGCTGTCTTTTAAAAGCTTCAATATCTATTGCGTTTGCTGCTCCTACAGCTCCGCTGCCTGTCAGAGTTTGCTATTTGCAATAAAACACAACACATACAATATAATTAAATGAAGTATTTGTTACACTGAAGAAATATTTACAGAACAACACCACAGTTAAAGCCTACCACTGTCAGTGTGACTATCCATAGCTAATAGATAATGATCTTTCCAGAGGTGTGGTGTAGCAGAGTACATTAGGTTAATGTTATTGTCATTTGGTTCACAAAAGCAGAAAAGAATTTTGCTGCTCAGTTCAGATTACCACCCCAGAAAAACCCAGGTATTTGCAAGGGTGTAGACCTTCTACCCCGTTCAGATTGCAGCGTTGGCCCTGGGAATTTCTTGGGAATTTTATGAATTTCTCAGTTTGACACTGAACCCGGGTAGGTCAGAGTAAAAATCTGTCAATCATCAGCACAGGAGCTGTCATTGTCTTTCTAATGTGATGCTACATTGTTTACACAACCAATCAACCCTTCAGTGAACTACCCGGATTGAAAAACAAGGAACTGTTTAGACTGTTTACAACAAACACCGGGGGGTATATTTACTAAGCGGTGAGATTGCAGTGAGAAAGTGGGGATGTTGTCCATAGCAACCAATCAGATTCAAGCTCTCAGTTTCATTTTACACACTGGAGAATGTGAACTCGAATCTGATTGGTTGCTATGGACAACATCCCCACTTTTTAATCTAACTGCAATCTCACTGCTTAGTAAATATACCCCCAGATGTGAAAATATTTTCAATGAGATACATATATGTAATAACATACCAGTAGACATTATCCACGTGTTACAAGCTATAACAAACCCATCTGACATTACTGCCAAAAAGGGAATTAAAGGGATGAATAAAATATTAGGCATTTATTAATATACATATATGTGGGCATTAACTAGTAAACATGCAATATACAGTAATTAAGTTATGAAAGATAGAATAATATTCCTTGCTTTCCGTTTCATTATCCATTGGAAAAGTTTATCACATACTAGTAACTTACAAGTAGTTAATGTCATTTCATATCTGTTTGCGGATATTGCCATTATTTAATGTATTAAATAACAGAATACTATTACTATATTATTCTTTTCAAAGTGGTACATGACCTTAGGTAACTGCAACTCACTGAAAGGTTTGAGAATACTGGAGTAGGCAATATTGTGTCAAATATAGAAAAATATCACAGGCACCAACACAGTAGGAACGTAAAATAATGTTTACATTTGGAGAGCCTGATATATGGTATTTTATTTCTGGGTCCTCACTAAAACAGAAGCAAATTGTACGATGCAAAGCACATAAAATGACAATGAGACACAGAAGTGATTTTTCAGGATGTGGATGCAAACAACCATATAATATATATATGACCAGGGAATTACAGCGATGGTACCAGGTGAAGAGGACTCGCTGATAGAAGAAGAAATAAATCCTTGTCACCTTCCCCTAACCATTCCCTTCTCTTAACAATTACCTGCCCACAGCCTAACACATAACTTGTAAAGGACAAGGTGACCTACGTTGGCACTGGCAGACAGGAGGATGCATGGTCCTTGTCTATAATTCATATCTTGGGGATTAACAAACTGACATGGAAGTGATAATAACAATATTATAGGTTACTATTAATGATATGAAATGCATCCTGTAGGGGCCAAACTTGAAAAAGAGAGGAAGGCAGAAGCAGCGTGGTGAAAAGAAAAGTGGATGTGAGGGAGGACAGCAAAGACGGCAGCACGGAGAACACAACACCAGTCAAGAGATAATGATACAGTGAATGATGTTTCATGCTGAATGAGGCAGTGACTGCACTGGATAAGGAACTGAACGTGGACAAAGAAGGAGAGGGAACCTTTAAAGATGTGTAGATGTGAGGAACACAAGGGTTAGCAGTGTTCACAAGAAGTGTAGAAGTGACCGCTGTTAAAGGTGGACAATGCATTTTATTTTGGAGATGAAACTTGAGAAACAAATGGATATTTCCTAGGAGATGGAAATTCTGATAGCTGGACATGCCAGAGGTCAGGAAGGGAGAAGTACATCTGTATGTAAAGTGTAAAGCTGCTATGTAAGGAGAGGCAGCTAAAAAGCTGGTCCGTCATCTTATCCCAAAACTTCAATCTCAAATCTGTCAAGTCAGTATACTAAGTAATACAATATTATATGTTTCATGTTATTATGCATACATCAGCAATAAAATGTCTACTACTATACTGAAATGTATGAATCATCATCTCTTTTACATTTCTTTTTACAAAATGATTAATCTTAAAAATGATCATTATATAATACACTAATGGTATATTGTAGTATATTAATATATGTTTAAATATTCTCTCTAATTGTAAATATATTTGTAAGATAACCCTATTACTATTTTAAATCAGTTTTGTAAGAACTTTCTTTTAAATAAACAACAAAATATTTTGAAGAGAATCGCGTCATGACTTACCAAAAGCCGGGGATCAACCCAAACTTCAGGGCTGATAACACTGTGTAAATGGCGTGGATCAGGTATCCATTAATGTGTCATATATTCCAAATAACCCCTTAAATCAATTGAATTGTTTTGTGTTATACCAGGGTTGCCGGCTTCTAGTTTGACATTCCCGGGAGTTGGTTGTATGAATGGGCGGCCCATTCATAGCATTTGTATGGGTTTTCCTCTCAGCAGGAGGTGGCCTGATAAATAGGATGATTTTCCACCAGGCTGCATAAGTGTAAAGCTGGCTATCCACTACGATTCTTGTTCAGATATTGAGATTATACGGTAGTTCCTTGTTTGAAATATTGTTGTAGTGGATGGTGGCGATTTCACAAATGATTATCTTTCCTAAACTTGTTGTTAATGACAATTTTATCATTTGGAATTTGCGACTGATTATCGTTTCAGGGGTCTGACATCTTGTAGTATGTGGGCATTTCCGTTACTGCTACTTATTTTTGGGTCTTTCTTTTATGTTATTGCCAATGATTTTGAGGCAGCAGGTCTACTACAATTTTTTTGGTGGGGGGTGGGGGGGGAAAAGATAATGTATGATAATGTATGATACCGATATTGACACGTTTGTCAAGAGAAAAATCTCTCACAACATCATTTCACCAAGCTTAAAAGTTAAAGATAAGTGTACTTGCCATTGTACTTCAAGCATTTTTTTAATAAAATGTTAGTTAGGGTCTAATAATCAGTCAGAAATTCAGAAAAATATCTTACCCACACATTACAGTGATAAATGGTCTAATCACCCAATAATTGGATGACAGAACCAATAACTGCTCTAGTGTGTGGCCAGTTTTAAATATTGTCTTGCAATACAACACATGAGAAAAATATTTGAAATATTGTGTAGTTACTATGTTTCCAGACAACATGTATAGCAGTAGCGAGAGTCACTATTGAGCTAAATGTTATAAACATTTCCATACCAATGTATTCTGCTTCCAGTACCCTTATCAATCTAGTATAAAAATTGTCAGTTTGGTTATTTAAATATAGTTAGTGTAGGCAAAGAGTCAAAGAAGGCAAAGATCCAATTTTGTACATGACATTTCCTGAGATGCTGATGGTCTAACTAACTTTTAAATATGTTTGCAAAATATTGATACTATTAACATTTTCTTTTATTTGCCAATGGAGGTCAAGCATCCAAGAAACTATATATATCTATATATTTAAAAAGATAGAGACTTAAAGCAGCCAAAGAAAAGCAGAGAGAAGGGAGTGGCAGGTGAAACAATAGGGAAAAGCGAACAAAGACAGTAAGTACAGAGCCAAGAAACAGAACAAGCCAATGAAACTGTTAGAGCAGGGTAAATAGGAGAATAAAGACAATCAGCTCTTAGTCAAGGCATTGCAGCTAGCCAGCTGGTGCATGAGCACTAATACACAATAGCACATGTATTGAAAGCTCCATTGAATGTAAAGCTCAAGTTGCTTTATATAAAACTGCTTCTGTCACATTCACAAAATCCCAAGGACTACGGACAATAGATCGTATTTAGTAAATGATCAAGGTTACTTGTGGTGGCCAGAAATACCTCTAAATGATCCAAATATTCCTGTACTCTAGATAATTAGGCAGCAAGTAACCATTGTTTACCTTTCTGTGGTTAACAGTGAACACCACATTTCTCTGGTGGCTTCGCTTGGGAAACCCAAAACCTAGGTATCCTCAACGAAGTATCAAATGTCAGCGAACATCTCCTGGATTTACTAAAAGCTCTGATAAAAAGGTGTAAATGTTACATTCAGCAACCTATACATTCTGGCCATCATGCACTTAGAACAATCTAGAAGATTGTGGCCACGATTTGAATGGTTGCAAATGATAACATCTCCACTTACAGTAACATGACCCCCAGCTATGGGAATTTCATCTCAAACATGTTACATGAAGAAAGGTCATTTAATAACCTAACCTGGGTTCAGTTCCACTGGATGTATTAGGACACTTTACCTTAAGTCAACTTTAACTGTACTGAGTTTCCCTGGTATAGGCGCTTACAGATATTTTCTTGTGAATGTTACTAGATGCATTTTCATATTAGAACAACTTGAATGTTAGGTTCCATGAACTTTTAAGTATTGGGGAGTCAAAGACATGGCAACATTGCCATTTTCAACATATGATGAAGAAACAAATTACATGTTGTGAGGATGTGTTTATGACTCCAAAAGTAAAATCATTTATTGTTTAGCTTAAAAGACAAAATAAACACATTTACCAAGAAGGTTCAGGTTATATATTATGTTTTGGTTGTTTATTTTAAGTAAGTAGATGATTAAGAACCCCCGCCACCTTCTAATTTTGTAAATCGATGAGGTCAGGCATATGATGGCATTACAATCACCCACTTCCTTGGAAAAGTAAAGGATGCCATTTATTAAAAAAAAAAAACAATATTTAAGATTTATTATTTATTGTCATAATAATTAATATTGTTATGAGTCACAAATGGTTTATAATAGTGTTTGCAAATTGCTTTATGGCAATTTAAGAGAAACACCCCTCCCTTATTTTACATACTGTACTTTGTACAATGGACAAAAACAAAAAGCAAATGCTTCACGAGAAAAATGGAAAAAGGAAAACGAAAAAGAATACAAATGCAAGAATCACACAAGCCTCTACGTGTGAACGGTCACGGAAAATGTAGCTCATGCATTTCAATGGTCTGACGAGTCTTACTGGAGCCCTTTCACCCCTGAGTTTGGTGGCAGCAGTGGGATGGAGGATTTCAGACATTAGCAGATCAATTAGCGCAATGGATCTGCGGTGTCTCACACCACCAAATATCTCTATCAGAATGACTCTCCAAATGCCAAAACTCTTGTCAATGTTTGTCTCGGGGTGAAGGAGTTTTATGAGAGAATGATGGCCTTTAAATTATGGAAGTACAGATATAACATCTGCTTAAAAAATAAATTGAAATGGATGGGAAAAAAAGTGAATCTGAGATGAGGCCACATTGTAGAACCATCAAAAAAGGTACCTGAAATGGCTGCTGCTGTGATGAAAAAGCAGCAGAAACATTGGGAGGAAGCTGGGTTGCTATAGCAACGGGAGTACCAGTCTGCCCATCTTTTCCTGTCACAATCTTTACCTGAGAGGAAATATTTCAAGAAGAGGGAAAATGATTTTTGTTTTGACTTCTGTTTCTCGCCCATATTAAAATGGATTCAGTGTATCATACAAACAATGAAGCGTTTAGTTGCCATACTCAAATGATTATTTTGAGTCTGTCTGAGAAAGATGCTTACTGTGAGCGCTAAATAATTTGGTTGTGCACTAATAATTAATACCAGTCCATCCCATTTATGCTGGAATCAAAAGTCACTGGTTAGTCACTATTTCACCTTTACAGAAAGGCAAAAAGGCATGACAGACAGGTATCGCTCAGACGAGCCCCCAACACTTAAGCAATGGATGCTGGAGCAAAGAGTTGGCCACACAACCCTTGGAACAGGGACTACGTCCAGGGGTGGGTTAAGGAGCACTGCAATAGCAAGAAGAGGGTAAACAATAATAGGGAGGAAAGACGCAAAGAAAGACAAGAAAGAAATAGACAAGTAAAGCAGGAGTTATTGAAATTTGTATTGATGACTACACTGCACAGTCTAAAGCAATGCCTGCTTGTATCAATCTCAAATCTACATGTAGCTTATCTAGTTTTCCATAAACTGTAATATATATATTCTTAACCTCATATATATAAAACACCATAGTTTCCAAATTTTGTATCAGTTATATATGAAAGAAAACAATATCGATTACGTTGGCAGCAACAGATATGTAAGCTGTAAGAAATGTTTCTTGTATCTAGGAATGACACAAAACATTAAATTATAGCTGTACATTAAAAATGTAATGCAGACTACAAATATAAATAGACCTTAATAAACACATAAATCAAAAAAACTAACATGGTGTTTTTCACAGGTGCTTTGAGAGAGTAAATATTTTCAGACATTAGTAAGCGGCACTAAAGGAGATTATTTATCTATTTATAACACATCATAATCAGAACAAGATATCCCCAGGCAGAAGTTTGTCATAATGCCATTTTGGCACATGACACTGTAATACACATGGCAGCAAAAATAGTTATGTAACTTCATTTTAGAAAGTCACTTTCACCTTTACATACACCGTAGGAAGCAAATCCTTTACATATATGAAGAATATCCAGTTTAAGGTTATATATTTGTGTCTGGATAAACCATGTTGTGATGCAAGGAGAGCAAGATAATACAGTAATATAATGTAAAGCTCTTTTTTCACTCTGTCTCACTCTGTATTACGTTTCCTTACCTTACAGCACAGCATAGTTTACTACACCAAGGTTTATTAGATATTCATGTCTATCATATTTTGTATGTCAACAGACATCATTCTGTTGTTTTTAACTCAAGTGAATAAAGTGAAAAAAAAACAAGAAAAAAAACACTGATGTAGACAAGGACATGTACACGCATATATAAAATAAACCGCTTACTTTGTATACAATGGGAAAGTGTTGCCGAGTGGATGTTTATAGATTGATAATGGTTAATCTTACCTCATCATTAATAACCTCAGATTGCTCCTCGTCTTCTTCTTCTTCTACATCCAGATCATTTTGTCGGAGATAACCATGGAGACCCATTGACGGTTTCTTTTTAAAGGCCAGGAAATCCATCATATTTCCTTGAAAGTGTTGTAGGAAGAACAACTCGATCAGGTATTCTTTGAAGTTTTCCTTCAACATTTTCATGTTCTTGTGGTGATGTTCCAAGCATTGTTTTCGCATCTGAGCATCTTCAGCGGTGGCAGGAGGTATCTCTTCTAGTTTCTTGGTTTGTTTCCTTATGGTACTTACTGTTGGAGTAAGAGGAAGACTAGAGAGACCCTGAGGACCAGGAACTCGTGATGGACTTGTTGGTGTGGGTGGTGATGTTATCCCAAAAGATGAAGCACCAGTAACACCAGCTATCATTCCACCAGATGTCCTATCAAAGCTAATGGCCCTTCCCAGTTGTTGACCATGAAGCACTTGTTGTTGTTGTATGAGTTGACCTTGTATAATACTACTTATCTGTGGTGGTAAATTAGTTGTAGTTATATGGCTCGGTGTAGTCAAAGTCTGCATGTTTGCTCCACTTGCCACAGGACTCTGAGGTCCAAGGTGGTGGATAGTGCCTCCAGTTTGAGAATGAGGCTGTGAAAGTCTGCGTTCTCTCATGCTAGCCTGTGCGGCTCCTGAAGGAATTTGTACCTGTGTTGTGGCCCCCTGCGTGATCTGAGCAATACCAGATCCTTCCTGAAAAACAAAGTGGCCACCATTTGAAGGGCTCAAACTGATCTGTCTCACAAGCACACTGGCATCCACAAACCCTCGTGTGGGGCTCTGGCTGCACATTCCAAGGCTAGCTCCAGCAGTTGCTGCTCTAACACCTTGTAATGTCTGAATTGGCACAGCATTGGGTTGTGTGGGGCTTTGTGTTTGAACCTGTTGAGACATTGGAGAAGTTACTTGAATATAAGATGGAGATCCATGTTCAAACCTCCTTTGCTGGGAACTAAACTGGAACCCAGGTGAAGCTGGGTTAGGAATAGGCAGGGGGGTCAAAGTTATCTGCTGATTTCCTGCTACTACTTGTCCCACATTTTGTAAGGTTATATTAACATTCTGACCTGCAACAGGATTTCTGCTCATTATTAATTGCTGTATTTGGTAACTAGGGGATTGAGGGCCTGGTGAACTGGCAGCTGGTGCAAATGAAGGAGCAGGAGACTGAGGCAAACTTGACTGCATGGATGCTTCCTCTCCCTCATTGCCAGTAATGGATCTGGACCTCTGAAGCTGCCGTGGAGTGTTTGGGGGTCCATTTCCATGATGCATTGTTGTAATTTTATTAGTTCACTAAAAATATACAGAAAACAAAAAAAAATTATTTTCAACTTTTTCACAAAAATTTCTATGTACATATACATTTGAATAATATAACATCACATATTCTATAAACTAGAAATAACAGGATTTATTACTCACCGTTAAATCCGTTTCTTTGAAGGTCATCTGGGGGACACTGCAACTTGGGTTGGTGCTGAGTGGAATTGGNGCTGGGCACTAGAGGGTTAACAAAAAATCCTCTCAGGGGAGCCCCTCCTCNCACCAACCTCCCCCCCGGTTCATCAGTTCTAATAGCAAAGACCGGAGAGAGTAGAGTCAGAGGAGCAAGGCAAAAGAAAAATAA
>JABWIB010000125.1:78932-99067 GCA_016617825.1 Platyplectrum ornatum | reverse complement strand
AAATGGGCTGGGGAGAGCCAGCCCAAGTGCCCCAACTCCAACGGGCACTAGCGAGAACTGATGAACCGGGGGGGAGGTTGGTGGGAGGAGGGGCTCCCCTGAGAGGATTTTTTGTTAACCCTCTAGTGCCCAGCTCCAATTCCACTCAGCACCAACCCAAGTTGCAGTGTCCCCCAGATGCCTGATAGAGAAATTGGTAATGACTAGATCCAAAACTCTGCACCAGCTCTAAGCAGTATCCCTACAGAATTCATCTTAATGGGTAAGACACAAATGTCGCACCCTACTTTAACATCTCCATAACAACCTCCCTTACAAGTATGGATAGCATGTAAGGGCTTAATCCAGTTCATACTGTACTATTTTAATACTTATCTCATTCCCACCCTGCATACATACTGTACCCAGCACTTATCCTGGTCACAGAATTGGTTTCCATTATAATAAAAAGTCTGGCTCCTGACCTGTAATAGAAGTTCTTGTGTGTGCAAACAGTCTAAATCTGGTCCAATATAACCAACCTGGGCTATATGTTCTTTTTAGCCATAACACTAATGTTGATTCACAGTTTACACATGAGTCAGACATAACATTTACATGAGTCAGATTTTCTTTATACTGTTCATGGGTTTAACCCAGATTTCATAGCAATACATTTGTGAATCTGGAGGTACAGGTAGGTACATGATTTTGAGCTCTGTGTATTTTTGTGCATTTTGTGGATAAAGTGTACACACAAGTAACACAACTGTCTTCATTATTCTATATTCGCTCTGTGTGAGAAGGTTAAGCATTATTTTGACCCACTCAATCTAAAAACAACTAAGCATGAAAAACATCCAGGGTGTTCAATATGGGATTTCGATAAGTGTTGCCACAAAGAGCAAAGTAGCCTCATACCTGGGAAGTCTTAAATGTAACACTATCCACATGATACAGAATCCTCTTCAAAGTGTTTATTCATTTGGGATGGTCTTTAAAGTAATAAAGCAAACAATCATGTTAAAATGGGGTTTATAACATAATAGATTTTGAACCATCACTAAGGATCAGATTCATACTTCTGAAATGTGACATCAGAATACTTCTGCTAAATGTGGATGTGCTTGCCATGGAAAGCCAGGACTCCATACTGATGTGTTACTGACAGCGGGGCAGTTACAATTATTAATGGGAGGGGAAGGGATAGTAAAGTGGGGACCATGTGGAAAACTATGCCAGTAAGGGGGATTTGGTTTTCATAATAGCTTTGTTAATATAAATGATAAAAGAAAGATTTATTTACACTAAAATGTAAATTCACTTCAGTAACATTAATGCTATTGTAATTGTTTCAACGTGGTATAATAAAGAATTACTGCTGTGGCTTTGTACAATGTGTTTCAATGGTAATTAAATTGTTGTTTGGCAAGTTCCCTAGATACATGGTCATTTTTCTAGCATTTTTTTCTAGACTTTCTGATAGATTCCTATTACTGTGGCAGGTCTTCTAACTGCCTATAACCTCCTAATTCAGTGCAATAGGACAAACTGAACTCTTGAGGTTGTTCTATGTTTTACATGGAGTGTAACAAGATCTTGAGAAGCATTGATGTACAGTATCAAATCAAATTATCAGTATAAGGAAACATTACTACAAAGAGTAACCAGTAAAGAAAACACTGCATACTTCAAGTTTCAAATGCCCATTTTATACTGGAGTTTAAATATTGTCTGCACACTAACAATAAGAAAAACATGGTCCCCAATTGTGTTTAATAAACAAATACATGAAATCTATTAAATAAATGAAATCTAGTGAATAAATGAAAGCACAATAATCCTGATGTGGAGAGAATTAAAACTAAAGTGGTAAATTATATTATTGGATATTGTAACTGGAATTACTGTATATTTATTTTTCATATAAAGTGTGTGTGTATACACAAAAGTTAGGTGTAAATTTAACTAAATAAATAAATAAGAAAAATAATAAATAAATAAAATATATAGTTTTCCACAGACAAAACTTGGTGCCTTTTGGATGTGACTCCTACATTTGCAAAAAGATCGTAGATCCCCCATAGTAGATGAAAATGAAAAGTTATGACATCTGACTACCATATCCTATGTAGGAATAAACTACACTTTTCTTCCTAATATTTCGAAATATTAGTAAGAAAAGACTATTTGGAGCATGTGCCGTGGTGTTAGCGGTCAAATCACCCTGGAAGAAGGAGTTTTAAACTTTTAATATATATCAAACAATTCAGAGATATATGCCTGCTGGAACAATTGTTCATACAGACTCCTCTGTAGCTCCCATCACACTATAATCTTCTTCTTATATCTTTATAGTTTTGTGTAGGGGGTGTACACGTCTTAGCAGGTTGGTTGAGCTGATCTCTGGTATAGGAAGGGCGCTTTTCGGTTTGGTTTTACACTTTTACATAGTGGACGATGACACGTGTACAGCACAATCATTCTTTTATGTTCTCTGCAATGCTAATCACACCTCTTGTCACATAGATCCAATGTGGGCTGACCACTCAGGAGTTTTATTTAGATGGGTGATCTAATAATAACTCACAAACAACTGCATGCTGCTAAAGTTTCTACATATTATACATAAAACTTCTAAAAATATCTTCCACATAGTGAGGATCATANAAAGCTATAGGCAACACAGAAAGTGGCCAATACTCACATTAGTGTGCCAGGGAAAGTATTTAACACATTGAATACATAATGAGTTGTGAGGTGCCGCTTTGTAACTGTCCTCTTATTATAATTTACAGATCAAGGTGTTCAGTGATTGTGTGCTGAAAGACATGAATGTGCACCCCTCCCTCACATTACAGCATGGACGATTCAGTCATAGTATGTGAAAAATGAAAACAATATAAAAAGAAGGTACAAATCAAACTACATGCAGCTATAGAATTATAAAAGTCTGTTCTACATTTCTGTATTTCATTTTGTAATCACATAAACCGTGACTGGAAGCAAGAGGCAGCCTCCATCTTGGATATGGTTCTATATTTGTATATTTGTTAAAGGAGCTTGAAGCACTTATTTTAATAAGTCTGGTATTACCCTTAACATTGCATTAACATTGGACACCCAGCAAATGTAATATGTTTCCATCACAATCTTTATGCACCAAAATATTTGTGATTTTATCATGCAATAAACATGGGTTCTCAACCAGTCACCCCACCAATATAGAACATTGGGCTGGTGCTCACTATTAGCATTTTAATTATATGAAGTTTATTGAAACAGTTTTAAGCTGGGTTGCCTGATTTAAATCATTTATTCAACATTTTTAAAAAGAAACGAAAACTTTTGCTTAGAAAGAGAGGTCCATGGTAACTCCGCATGTAAAGCAGAATGTAAAAGATGCAGCATAGTCATGCAGGGGGCTTCTAGCAAGAATGAAAGACCATCAAATGTGCTTCACATTGTGATGATGATGGAAATGTTCATTTAAGAAGCGAAGGTTCATCTACTCACAGAAATGAATCTGTAGCTGAATGATTCCATGACACCAGGGTTACACTATGTATATCTAGTGATTACATCACGATTTAAATATTAAAAATAAATGGTTGAATGATTTATAAGAAGTGGTTCTCAGCTATTTTTATGTGTCTACTACCATTTATAGAATTCTCTCTCCTTCCTTAACAATGATCCTCCTTAGCATTTACATAGTTTTAGAGACTATGATACATTGTTTCCTCCGCATCTAATATTGATCACGTTTAAAATATAATATAATTATTTCTGGATGCTTTAACTCTCTCGAGGCTCCCTTAGGGTCTCCATAATTTGTCAAGTCACCCCTAAAACAAAATAATTTCCCATTTTTTGAGTCAAAACAGTGTAATAACTATTTAGGTAATGATAGAAATACTTCAGGTTGATATCAATTCTTGTGTTGCTCATGAACAAGACGTAAAATTGCACTTTTAAGTAGCACTAGAAAGGTGGCACCACATTGGAAAAGACATTCTGCGGCACCCCAATGAGAGCATCGTGACACCCCAGGGAGCCTAGACACACAGTTTGGGAACCACAGCTATATAACCCAGGACATTTGTTTCACGTATCACCATAGAGTAGTTTATGTACCACTGGTTGAGCACTCCTGACTTACATCAAACACATCTGAAACACACAACAGATTGGGAAATGACGACGCATATAAACTGGTTAAATGGTGCAGTGCCTTTCCTGTTAAGGATGAACATGAGGGGGTATATGTACTAAGTGGTGAAATTGCAGTGTGATTGAAAAGTGAGGGATGTTGCCCATAGCAACCAATAGCAGCCAGTAAATATACCACAAGGATGTGGATAAAGACATGAACATGTTCCAGAGTCTAATTATACTTCTTGATAAAACTGTTCAGTTTGTATTTAATATATTACTGTGTTCATTTTGTTACTGTACAACTGTACGCATTGTATTACAATAAATGTGTAATTTAATAAATGAGGTAATTTAATTTGTTAAACCATCAATAATAACAACAACAACAAAGGAAGACATGGCAGGCTGGCATTTATTTTATCTAGAACATTAACATTAGGAGCTACTTTTATTTATATATATATATATATATACAAATAAATATATATATATATATATATATATATATATATACATATATATATATAAAAAAAAAAAAAAAAAAATTATATATATATATATATATATATATATATATATATATATATATATAAATAGAGCTGATATGTGGTATTGCAATTCTGGGCAGTAACAAGAAAACCCAAAAACCAAGCTAATCAGTAATATAGGTAACACTGGATATCTTGTGTCTATGTACAGTGCCTTCATTACATTGGATGCTATTATATACACACACACATACATATCGCAGCCACCACATCCGTGTAACATACAATCGCAGCCATGGCTGATTGTAGTTATCTTGTTAATATGTGATGGATATATAGATGGAGTGAGAGAGAGACGGGACTGGTCAGCGGAGGGTGATGAGCAGAATGGGGATGCTGGATAGCGGAGCAGCTTTAGCATCCTCTCCTGGCAGGTGACAGTTCAGCTCGGCAACTGACAGCACGGGAGACGGGCCGGGAGGGGGCGGTGCAGGCCCTGAGCTACGCGAGAGGGCAGGCTTGGAAAGGGCGGCAGGCCCAGCAGCACAGACAGCGGGTAAGCCAGGGATGTGCAGTGTCGCCGTTCCGTTCCTCATTCCCGTTTCTCTCTCAGACAGACACTCACCTATATTCTCCATCAGTATCCAGTCCGGGAGCCGTTCTCTGACAACAGAACGCTGTACGGAGGCCTGCATAGGACAGACAACCCAGAGCGTGTACGCATGCGCACTACTACTAGCCCAGACAAAGGCATCAGCTTCGCTCGGGCATCTCAGGATAAGTGACGCTGGTCAGTGCGGTGCGAGATCACCAACCCTCCCGCACACACCCCACGATCTACACCGTGACATGCACCGGTAACATTTACTGATATGCATGGGTCTTTATTTACTGAACCGGAGGACTGGAAAAGCGGGCATGTTACCCATAGCAACCAGAGTCAAGCTGGGTTTTATTTTACACACTTTTCCAATCCTGCAGTTTAGTAAATGTAAGCAGGCATAGAAAGGTAATAATATCACAATAGTGCTCATGCCAGAGAGTGTCATTATTAATATATACAGATGACTGAACCATCAAGGCTCATTTAAATCCATTAAATTGATTAAGTCACTGTCCACCCCCCAATAAGAGAATGTGTGTGTGTGTGTATGTGTGTGTGATTATATATATATATATATATATATATATATATATATATATATATATATATATATATAAAAAACATGTTAAGTATTTTAAGTACATTAATTAAAGTAAATAATGTGAAGCCAGGATCAAAATAAAAAGAGGGTCCTTGCAGTTTATTAATGCATATTAGCTCATATGAAATACAGCAACAAAAATGAATGAGAGTAGATGAAAATATAACCTGAATGCCAAGTGTCATATGTTGCATGTAAATATATATGCTATAGTGAATACATTTACAGGTAACCATTGCACTCAGAATATACACAATTAAAATAGTGTCTATCTCAAAATTGAATAGCAAGTTCCTGGACGCTTGTGAATTTATTACATTATACAGCCCGCACGTGGCGGACTTGGCAGCATTTGTATGTTACCTGTAACTTTAATAAAAAGGCAATTGCCTTCTAAAAAAACATATTTGGGGAGCAAAAAAAATAAGATTGAAAACAAATAATTGACACAAACTCCATATATTTCTGTAGAAAATGATTACAAAAGAAACAAAATGGGAGAATGAAAGCAGTAATATTCACATTTATGTTTTGCATCAGTTCTTTGGAAAGGTACAATAAATGTCAGATAGAAAGTCTGGACCCCATGATAATTTCCTGTACAAGGTTCTGTTTTACACCTGATGGCTACACCAAGAAGTGGGCCTGAAGCAGCAACTGGGCACTTGCAATTGTATTACTGCCTGGAACTCACAGACCCATCAGAGGGCAAAAAAAACCATTTCGAGTAAACTAACTTTGCACTACTCGTCTGATCAGTCTGATGATATGGGATAGAGTTAACCAAGTGATGATTTAACTTTCTAAACCTAAAACAAAAATCGTTCTGTACAACAAAAAAAATATACACAGCCTTACATTTCTACAATTTTTTTTTTAACATACTGGTATAAATTATACTTTAACATTATACTATTCATAAAACTGTGCACTGGAAATCAAAGTATTAACTAATAATTAAAAAAACAAAAACATTGCCCATTGAAGATTAAATATGCAACAGCGATGAATAGTTCTCTTCCAGCAGTAAAATGCATTTTATCTGTGGACATACAAAAAAAAACCAAAAGGAGAAGAATCCATTTTCATATAAAAATATCTAGCAGGCCCAATTTTATAAGATTTTTTATTTTTCTACCTGATTTCAAAGGTCCTCTGAAAAGAGAGGTTGTAGGTGATGACTAATCCAGTCATATGGGTTGGGGTTTAGGGGGGACTTTTTATTTTTTTGCAGTCACAAAGGCCACACATGTGAAACCTGTAATTCCAGTTATGGCTTTTTTTCCTTTGCAGTCACCAGTAGGTGGGAGCGTATCCCCTTTGTGGTTATATAAGTATATACACCATACACGCCAATGCCTTCTTTAACCTGTATATGAATTTGCAGTTAATAACCAATTTGTGCTATTATGGAAAGTGAATCNGACTTGTGCATAAATAGTTTTGTGTAATTTATATTCTGCTATTTATGTTCACGCATTCTACAATCAGCCAATTGTAAATGTTAACCAGTAGCCGAATGTAGGGAATTGTGTCGTTCTAGGCTCAAGAAGTGACCTAAGCCACACGAGTCGTAGCTGAATAACTGAAAGCTGCAAATATCTGGTTTAGGTCTTGATATTCATGCTTCTCCTGTAGAAACTGCACGTTTTCTGAAGTTAATGCATTTTGCCTGGTCTGTTCTTAGGCACTTTAAAACTGAAGCATCCTGGAAAGAGGGGTTATGCGTCCATCTAGGATTTGAATGAAACCCAAAAAGGTATTACACATAAGAGAAAGGTCTCCCAGGCTCCAATAAACCTATCCAACGTTGCTCTCAACTCGGTTTGGTGGGAGCTTTTATCCTCACTGTCTGTGTTCTAACTTGTAACTTTGCCTGCTGGTTCTGGGCATCTGCTGTGCCGGGTACAGGTGCAGTGCTCTGACCAGCAGGTGCCTGAAGTTGTGATGAAGCAGCAGCGGCCATCACTTGCTGCTGAAGAAGTTTTTGTTGAACCACATGGGCTGCAGCTGAGCCCGCTGGAATCACCTGTACTTGCTGCGGTCCTGCAGATGTTGCCTGTGTCAGAGTCACAGTCTGAGGTTGAACCTGTAATAAGAGAGGTGGTGAAACGTATGAAATACAAGCATATTCACCTGAACGATTACACAAAAATAAGGATGACTGATAATTGTAACTACAACACCAGACTGAAGAATTTCAAGTGTTTACCTGTTGTGATGCTGAAACAACCTGCTGGAGTGTAGCAATTGCAGCTTGCTGCTGAACCACCTGAGGGAGTTTGGCAACCTTCAAAAACAAATGAGAACCACAATCATACACAACATACAAAGTCTTTACTTTCCTTTAGTGTTTTATTGATACATTGCTTATTGAATGAAGAATGTAGCATAAAACATTCAACAAAATAGTTTTGCATATCAATTACATACAGACATCATGTCAGTCCTTATAATAGCCACAAAACTACTAAATCTTGTATTGTGCTCACACCACTTACTTGATCCAGGTTACTGGCAAGACCCAAAAGCAATTATCCTCTGCACAGATTGGAATATACTTGCCTGTATCTGAGCTTGCACTTGCTGGGTGCCAGGTGCCTTCTGTGCCTGAGTTAAGGAAGTTGTAAGGAATGGAGTTTTAATTGCTTGCTGACTGGTGTAGGTGACTTTTTGCTGCTGAGATGCAGTGGACACCTGAGGTGTGGTTATCTGGAGGGAAAGGTAAGACTGAGCATTAAAAGCCCAGGGGAAAAGCAGACAGGAAGAGATAAACATAACTGACAATTAAACACACGTATATCACATGATATTTGCATAATCATTAAACATGCTGTAGTTTTAAGGGGAAGGGATAAGTAATGGAGTAATGGATATACTACTTACCTTTTGTTGCCCTAAGGTAGTCTGCGTCTGGAGAGCTTTCTGCTGTTGTTGCGTGGTATGGTGTTGTTTTAGCTTCAGCAATGGCTGCATATGCAGTGGTTGGGCCATAACGGTTTGTCCCCCTATACGCCGCACAAAATGACATGTATTCATTAAGAAACAAGTACCTATAAAATGTGTATACATCACTCATAGGGGTATAGAATAGGACTAACCTACAGAATATACCTGCCAGGGGTTAACCTAGGTCAGGACAATTACCACTTTGTTGTAAGCTAAATCAAAGGGGGCCTCACCTATAAATAAAAATTATTTCTCTGGTATCCTATTAAAAGGGCATTTTGCAAATAATTAATGCAAAAAAAAGTAAGTAATAGACCTATTTGAAATAATGCACACAATCGAGTTCCTGAGCCATGAAGTTCTGAATGTCACCAACATGCTAGAGAACACAGGTGTTTACATTTCATTCTGGGACTTCGTGCATTTTTAGAATCTGCTAATAGCCAATTCCATTTTCCACATTCTAACTTGTTTATAGGTTACAAAAGTAGGCCCAAACACAACCTTTACACTTTCATATGTGATTCTGTCTTTTAATGTATTTTACCTGCTGCTTTATGAGGTTGATTAATAGAAACACTGATCCCTGCTACTGTGACAGGTAGGGTGGTGACTCCTCCAGATGAGACAACAGCAGATACAACAGGTGGCTTGGCCAAAGCGACCTGTGCTGTCTGCCCTGGCTGAGCCTGGATCTGTCCCTGAGCCTGCAGCTTAAGAAAGGACAGAGAAACATGATCATTGGGGAGACAAGCCTTCATCTGGAGTAAAGCTGAACTGTATCAGTGCACATTTCGTCTTACCAGGCGAGTGACCTGAAGATTTGCCACCGTAGCTCCAGTAAGGACAGCTCCGGCACGCGAGGCGGTTACAGTTGCTAGCTGCTGTGCTTGCTGTGGTTGAACCTGCACTTGTGCTGTGGTACCAGTCAGCGTTCCTGTCTGAGCCACCTGCTGAGAAATTTGCAGCTTCTGCTTTTGTAACTTCAGTAACTGTTCCTATAGAAGGGAATCAAGAGAGGAAGATTATAGTAGTTATGAAAAACCAAATATGTACATTACTGAAAGATACCAATAGTAGATAGAAAATACAAAAATAAAACACGTTATAAACTAAGCCGAGCATTAAGCAGAACAATAATGTTATGTTTGGGATATTTGGAGACAAAATACCTGCCCAGTTAGGCTCAAGAATAGGCCTGAATGAATTGGTCAAGTTAATATTCTAGACCAGGGCCTAAATTTACTAAGCAGGGAGATTAGATTCAATTAGATTCAAGTCCACATTCTCCAGTATGTAAAATGAGAGCTTGAATTTGATTGGTTGCTATGGTCAAGATCCCCACTTCTCAATCTCCCTACTTAGTAAAGGCTCTGATCTCATTTTGGACCAGGTGTGGCTCTCCTGGTGTTGTCAAACTACACGTCCCAGCATGCTTTACCAGCATAGACATACTTGATACCTGACAAATCCTGCTGGGACGTGTAGTTTGACAACACTAGGAGAGACGCACTCTGCCTACATTTGTTCTAGACTAATGCTACTAGCCAAACCAAAATGGCTCCATATGGACTTATCCTGCCACCTATTCAACCAATCACATTCTTGCCAACATTTCCTGGTATGTAAAAGGAAAATGAGAGCTTGGAATCTGATTGGTTGACATGGGAACAATATCACCTTTTCAGTCTGAATTGTTTACATCTTCATTTAGGTTATAGGACAATTAACAATCATGCTTCATAAAATACACAACATACCGGAGTGATCTTTGTAACAGCCTTTATTTGCCCCGGAGACTGTGCCTGTGCCTGTATCTGAGGAACCTGCACCTGTGCGGCCTGTTGTTGTCGGAGAAGTTGGAACTGTGCTGGGGTGATTGTTTTACCAGCTATCTGAACCCCAGTAGTCGTGGCTAAGAAGAGAATCAGAAATGATAACAAAAACAATAACAAATTATTGGAATATAACATTTTGTAAAACCATAAGAACCTGAAACACAGGAATTATATCAATTCTGCAAAGATACCAATTGTATTTTTCCATGACAAAGGGGGAGGGGGAGCCAGAACGGGATATCAAAGGCTTTTTCTATGTCATCAGAGGATTGACATTCTGGGGCAAATAAAACTTATTGGTCTGGGTGTGCCAAGGCAGGAAGAGCTATTGGTTTTATAGCCAGAAAAGCCTGCTGCTTTGTAAGCATTTAACATAAAATATGTTGTTCACAGGATTATCGTCACCTCCTTCATATATATACACTTGCACACATTTAATATATTTGAATAGAAGCGCGGCCTGTTCTCTTTTTTGCTACTGATACTAGTTTTCTGTGGGAGCTTGACCACTCCCCNATATGGCTGCTGCACACTTTCAAATGGAGGGCTGTCTTACTACAGACATCCTGGTTACACATAATGCAACATGATTAGGGACTCACCTACTGGAGGTGCCTTGACGCTTAACCCAATATAAATATATATATATATATATATATATATATATATATATATATATATATATATGTGCCGGACTTTCTCTGTTCCTTGGCTATATTAAAGAACTGATTTTACAGTATTACTGCTATAAATATAGAGCAATATTAGAATTTATATAGTGCCGGTATATAAATTCTCTGTATAATAATCTGTACAATAGAATATAAAATATATGTACCAGTTGTCACTTGTGTTACAATAGTCCTGGCCTGGGTCTGAATAGGGGTAAGGTTAGTAGAAACCACTGCCCCTCCTGTAACGGCTCGTACACTTGGATTGGTAGCTATTGTCACCATTTCTGTTGGAGCTGTTGGTGTTGCAGCAGACCTCTGCTGAACCATTTGCCCAGTTGCTGTGCCAGTTGTCTGTGGAAATCAGCGAAATACTGTATTAGAATAGATTGATATGACCAACATAAAGNTAAAATGTTTAAATTCCTAATTTTAATATGCTATAAATGATAATTCTACATTAACCAAAACTATTGCTTTATGTTATGAAACCTATGTGAATATACTTTTGAATGTATATATAAACTGTACTGTTTCTACTTCTACTATGAATGTCCATCAATTGTATTTAAATACATTTTAAATAAACAACACAATTTCTAATTTAGCATTCAGTGAAGCATTAGCAACACTGAAAGAATACATCACCTCTATAAAGATATTAATATTCTTAACTCAAAAAGGTGCTGCACCATATGACAAAAGAAACATATCATGAGGTCAAACTGTTGAAAGTCTTGTAATGTTCAACCCCAAAAGGAACACTTTGATTTGACAATTGGTAGACAAAATTTTACATTGTATTTCATACTTACTGCAACAGTGCCAGTTACTACTGGGGAAACCAGTCGCTTGTTAAGGGGCTGGAAGGTGGCAGGAGATACTCCTGCCACTGTGTTCACAAGCACATTGGCAGTGACCGTTCCTGAGTAGGAAAGGGGAAATGTTTAGAAACTTATTGAAGATGCATATCTATTTAAAATATGCAATTTTTTTTTATAATGGTCAAAAAAATATTTCTCAATCAAGTGAAAATGTATTTATGTATTTGCTTATTTGCATAGCTCATTATGCTCTCTCTCTCTCCCTCTCTCTGCATGCTACCACATGAAATGCAGCATGGACTCTACACTGTATAATTATAACAGAGAAAAGTGTGTACATCTCATGAACCTCCACTTTTTGGTAATATTATTGATATTATCGTACAGCACTATATAGGTCACATTATAAATGGAAGCTAAACTTGTGTGTAGCTCATATGTTAATAGAATAAATTCTTTGTTAGTAAATTCTCACCTGTGGTTATGCTGGTCCCAGGTACAGCAGCTTTGATGGTGCCAGCCTAAAAAATGAAATATTCCAGTTACACCAATATACTTAATATAGTTACTCATTCAAATAATTATCCTCTAAGTAATAAACATTTATGAAATATGGTATTACATAAATCATAAGAATAATTGAAATATATTACAAACAATAAACTTGAATGTATACTATTTGCTTTGGGACAAATATCTACTATATTAATACACAAGAGTTGATGCAATCATTTTATAGATCTTAAAATGGCTTACAAGAAGGGTTGGGGTGCTTATGGAAGTTGTGCCAGCAGTGGGAACCTTAGCAGCAGGTTGCTGTTGAACCACTACTTGTGCCTGAGTGACCACAGGATTTGAGGTCTGGCCTGTTTGCACTGCTGATGGCTGAGCAGTCTGCTGTCCATTTTGCTGGGGCTGTTGTGTTAATGGGCCAGTCTGCTGTTGAGCTCTAACCTGTTCCAAAGCCTTTGAAAAAAACAAGATATTATTACTTTAATGTTATCATAACTTAATATTTGTACATCTAGAAGTATTGTGAACCAGGCAATTACCTTCTTTTCTTTAGCTATACGATCAGCACGCAATGAGGCCACTTGAATTGGTGGCAATGGCTTGTCATAATTGATGCCACTATGAAAATGATAAACCAAACACACACAATGAGAGATGAAGTATTACACAGATTATCATAACCCCATGTATCATGCTTGAAAGTCAAAACAATAACAGGTTTGCAAGGATACCTTTCTGCCAGGACAGACGCATGCTTGGGATTCTTCTGGAATGGATTCATGCCTAACCTGAAAAAGCCAACCACAAGCCATGATATTAATAAGTCACATTAATAAAATTCATTTGCTGTTTAAGCTGTAAACAAAGCCCTACAGAAATCTATAACTAACGATTACATATTTTATCTTTTCAAATCTATATTATGCACTTTCCCTCGTATATCACTCACAGAGGCTTGATGGGTGGACTTCTCTTTCCAGCCGTCATCTTCATCAAGTCAAATCGAGTGTTGTACAACTGGCTATGTGATAATCCCTCATCTTGTGCATATATTTGGCTGGTCCTCAGGGGTTTATTCTTCAAAGGAAAAGAATTATGTTAAATAGTTTGTAGTGGTTACTACACACATAATATTATATATTCTGCAAATATCGATACATTGCTTCATTTAATTTTACATAATTAAACACACTGCGAGCTATCATGTTCACAATTACAACTCAGCATACCTTAAATATGTTTTCTGATTTTTTCTTTGGACTGACATCATAGAGTAACTGCAACAATAGAGAGTGGTAAAAATTCTTATTAGGGCTATTTTATAATAATGGACACAATAGTGGAAAATTTGTGCTTGGCCACATTAAAAACAAAGAGCACTGGGGCTGATCCAGAGTTGCATTTGCACCTGTTTTTCCCCTTGTTGTACACCTGACCAAATCATGTTGCAGAATGAGAGATGCAGTTTAGCAGGGAAAACACTTTGCTTTGCACATAGAATACTGCATAGCTTTATGAGTAATCTGCAAATCAAAATTTAGCTAGGTAAATACGTGCCTTTCATTTTGAAATCAGTTTACATTTGCCGTCCCTCACAGTTCAATATGGTTTTTCCAGGGCTACACTTGAACTTGCTTTGACTTTACTCCAAAACTGTGGATCAGCTCCACTTTCTACTGATGTCAGTACTTTGAACCAAATCCAGGTCTCCTAGTCTGCTCGTAAGAAAAAACTGTACTCCCCCTCTCACAGGCAGACTTGCCAGCAATTACACTGCCATAGTCCTANCTTAACCTCCCTCACCTTGCCTCCCATTCCCTGTGTACTTTAGATGATTTGGGGGTGATTGCTCCAATGGATGGAGTTCCATATGCCAAGAAACTGGACCCTTAATAGTTGGAATGCTTGCTGACAGCAAAACAAAAAACAAATTAATATAGTGCTATACTTACTTTCCCTTCCTCTCTTGGAATTATGACATTCTCATAGCGACTCCGACATTGTTTTGATGATCTGTAGATGCGACTGCAAGAGTTCACAACATCGCTTACCAGGTCCCAATTTGGTGTGTGAGCTGGTGACACAACTGAGAGATTGAGAGGGAGCTCCAATAGTTGTTTCACTGCCTGCAGGACCAGAATAGAGAAAAATATCATTATAAAAATGTTATTACTCTACTGGTAGTGTGTAAACTGCAAAGTAAACCGTAAATATATTCACCTAATATTGATGGGGGTTTTACTAGACTATACTTTACTGAGACAAAAATGATTATATAAATATTATATAGAAATTATTTATGTTAAAGCTGCAAAAATAAGAGTAAATGTGCACAACTATATTATTATTTATTTATTAAACAAAGTCTCACCTGCAGCAGGGCCCAGTCCTCACTAATAAGCCACTCTGGATTGTCAGGGCCAGTTTCCATGACTGGTTTAATCAGTGTTGGCAGAGGTTTAGCAAATTGTGTTTGTTGTTTCAGGAGAATATTCTTCTTCTGCTCCTTCCCTTCTTTGCGTACTTTAAGCGGGTTTGGGGCTGCTCTGTCAAAGAGGGAACGTGGAGGAACAGCTGTGTCTCCATGCCGCATCTTCTTCTTCCTACCTGCAGCTAAACAAAGATCATTCAGATGAAAACCTAGGAACATGCAACGTTCAAGTATTAGCCCTTGCTATATATACATTATGGAAATCTCAAATATTGATAGCAAAATAAATGCTCACCAGTTGGATCTGTTTTGTGTCTCTTACGTTCCTTCCTCACATAGACTGGCGGCAGTTTAGACTCTGGTATGGGGTTGGTATCATACATCAGGCACATGACAGAGTCAATATAAATGTCATTCTCATCTTGTGGGGGAGTAGGTGGGGTCCATATCTATAAAATATTGTTGTTTAACTGTTGTGCTTAGTACAGAAGGAAAACAAACACTGCTGAAGCAATCACACAGCAACTTTAGATAGAAACAAAACAACTCACTGGCATTATTTCTGTCTGCCCATCTGGTCCATCATAAATGAAGTCCTAATAAGAAACAAGATTAGATGACTATAATTAAAAATCAGCTATGACTGTAAACAAAATCTACAATTGTAATTATATTGCATCATACACAATACAGTTAAAGTCACTTTCTCAAACATCCAATTAGGTATACGGGGTTGCTTTAGCACAGGTCCTTTTATCCCACAGATAGAGATTGAACAATGTTCCAAGATGGTGATTGCTTCCTGCCATTGTCATTGTGAATAAGATGATCAGTGTACTTCAAAGTTCCTCATCTTTGGAGTACACTAAACAAATCCTATTGTTTAATCACATTTACAAAAATGGAATAGCATGCCACAGGTACTAAACATATCCCTTTGGGACAATTGTGATTCCAATGTCCCCCATAAAATAGAAAAAAAGCCACGTCTAATTGAGAGTCACATTTTGTTAGGAATATTAGTTGTTACCATTATTTATTCATTTGAGTGGGTATTAAGAGAGGCAGAAAGGGATGTAAAGTGTAAACCATCAACTGAAAGCGTCATCGGTTACATAAGTTTTTACAAGTATCCCCATAGAGCAACCAATTATATGATATATTCAGTGTTGTTCAATTACAGCTTATTGCATGAAAAATCCCACAGTGACTGTTCAAATTCTTTACAACCTAGGTTCCCATAATAGACAAACAAACAAAAAAACCCAGTGCAGATTCCCACTTACATGCAATTTACATGTAAGGCATGTATGCACCTTGATCACTTTTTAGAATGACCATAGAGTTGTGGATTCATTCTGTCACAACCACTTACTTGCATAATTTATTTTAATTTCTAACACTGAACACTTTGTAGTAAAATCTCTGCCACATATTACCATGTTATAGGCATCCTCTCGTGTGTAGGTCAGCAATTCATCATCATCTTCTGCTTCCCACTGCATCCTGTCCTTTAAGTCTCTCAGGTGCTGTGAGTCCCACTCCTTTTTAGCTATGGCTAATTCTTCCTATTTAGAATAAAATAAAAGGTTGAGTGGTACTGTGAAGTATATACAATGGTCAGAAATGTTACTAATAATCAAATAAATTTCAATAATAATTACAAATATTAAATATGTTCTCATGTACAAAATATTTAACAACTTAAAATAAGATACCAGTCTAGTAACAGAATATATTCATTTTAGGTGAGGTGTTTGTATTATATTTTTTATTTTTCAAGAGATGCCGACTACTACCTCAACAATTCCAGGGGGGTCACCAATGCTGCGGACGTGGAACAACTCTAGGTAATGAAGTGCATATTTCTCTATTGGAGTCAGCTGAAATTAAAATAAGTAAAAACTTTTATATGAAAAATACATTGACAAAAACCCAAGTTACACATTACTGACCAACCCAAAATGCACATTACTGAATACAGTACATACTGACTATCTAGCGAATTACCTGCTGCATAACATCAGATAACTCTTGTAATTGGGAAGGCTCCTGATCTTCCATAAATTCACTAGACGGGAAGATCCCAGCATTTGGCATAGGCGTATCTTGCTCAAAACATTCAGTAGCATCTTCCTCCTGTCCAAATTCGATTTTACCCAGTGCCTGGAAAACATGAATTAAAATCACTTGACTGCAATGTGCTTAAAAACAGCATTTTATCTACAGGTACCATTAAATGTGTCACACCGTATATGATATAAAGTAATGTTCTACAGATGATGAAAGGATTGTTTAATGCATTGAGGTCTAATAAACAACAATACACAAACTAGGGAGGAAAAGTATGAAGCATCTTTCTTGAATATGTCACATTCAGTATGCTGACTCAATAAAAGCCCATACTCCTAGCTGGCCCTATCAACCTTTTGATTACATCTTGTTTCAGGTCTCATTTAGGAGTCAAATTCACATTTTTCTCACCTCAACAAATGGTTTAGCAACCTTTGGAGTAATTATGTCAGAAGGTGATGGTTCCTGGGATAGCAATACAAATTCTTCTGCTTTTACCCTGAAGCCAGAGTCATCCATTGGAGAACAAACTTCAAACAACTCTTGAATAGTTTGCTAAGGAAATAAAAGAAACATTCAGTAAATAATATGTAATAACAAAATGCAAAACGTGACTGTAATACAGCAGTACATACCTGAGTTAAAAATGCCAGAGAATAATCACTACCCTGAGCTGCCACTTCTCTAATAAGATCCTTGGTGCCATTTCTCAGTAATTTTTCCTCTATAGAGTTAGCACTCACCAACCTAGGAGCAAAGGAAATGATTTATACAAGTGATATATTCCAGGGTATAAAAAACACTGTAAATGTATGCAAGTTTGCTCACATCCCATGTTGCAAACAAGATATAATGGGAAAAGACATGAACACCAATTGCTATATGTACACTCAACATGACTAGTCCTGTGGAGAATAGCAACCACAGATAGCATGAGAGCAATTGCTTTATCCTCAAGTAATGCCAGGGAATGTATGGAGAACAATAACCCTGGAGTAAGGATGAGGAATAACAGGAGTCTCAAGAATGTACCCAATAATTACATTTACCACCCCTGCAATTCAACATGGGTTTGCCCACTCATGACTTTACACCATAAGGTCAATAGAAAGTACTGAATTCAGCCTAATGTGTATGAACAACATAGCCAGGTCCCCAAATAGAAACCCATTTACAATATTCTTGGAATATGAATGACGAATGATACTGTCATGAAATCAGCCTTGTTTCAAATGAAAGTAATGATACTAGGAACACTGTTCAGGAACTGTAAGGCATTTCAAAATCCAAACTAACTTAGATTTTTGTAAACTTTTAAATGTACTTAAAAAGCTTTTATTGCATATTTAATGATAACGCAATACAAGGTGCACAGTACCTATACACATGAATGTCCTTTGCTCTGCCAATGAGGTCACACCATGACTGGGTTTTTCCATCCATTACAGGGTTTAGATCACTGTCATAGAATATAACTGTATCCGCTTCAACATGGTGTACCCCCAAAGAGTGAATGTGTGTAGACAAGACCATACAGAAAATGCGTGGGTCTCTGTTAAAACTTTTCATCAGATCCTAACAGATAATAAACAAATAATATTTGCACATGTTGCACACAAGATATATGGAAAAAGACAGTAACTCCAGTGCCTATATGTACACTCAACATGGCTAGTCCTGTGGAAAATAGCAACCACAGAAAGCATGAGAGCAATTGCTTTATCCTCAAGTAATGCCAGGGAATGTATGGAGAACAATAACCCTGGAGTAAGGATGAGGAATAACAGCCCTAAGACTATACCCAATAATTACATACAAAAATAAAAAAAAGGTCTGTTGCACACCTGGCATTGGTCATAGTTGGCATGTTCATCAATCCTCAAGAAGGGCAAAGAATGAAAGTCTAAAAATATCTCTAATATGTCCAGCATGAGCAACATCTGAGAGAAAATCAGGACACGCCGACCCTCAGACCTCAGTTTCCGTAGGAGGATAGACAGAGCCTCCAGTTTCCCTGCAAAGAAAGGACAATAGATATTTAAAGTGTTTGACAATGTATCAAGAACTCGATTACAATCTTATGTCACTTATGTATTCATATATTTTATTTACTTATTTTAAAAGGAAAATAGGTTAATAACAATTATTACTTTAGATCATATACACTGTAGAAACAGATATTGGAAATACTTCTACAAAAATATACATATTATTAGTATAAGCCAAGAGTAAATAGTTTAAGCCTAATAGTATATATAAACAATAATGTATTTTTTCCTCAATAGAAATACAGACGTATGTACTATTGAACTTACAGAGGTAAGTTATTAGTAGGCAAAACCATGTTGAATTGCAGGGGAGGTAAAATGAATGTAATGTTTTCCTGCAGGGAGAATACTTAATTTTTGCATTTTGCACACAGATACTGATCTGATTTACTGTTATTAGACTTGGGCTAGGAAACCTCATCTCTCAATACTGTTTGCAACTAATGCAATTACCCACCCCTGCAATTCAACATGATTTTGCCTACTTATAAGTTGCCCGTAAATTCAATAGTACTTAAGTCTGGATTCATGTGTATGAACAACATAGCCAGGAGCCCAAATAAAAAACCCATTTATTGAAGTATGGGTGTAGAATGACAATACCATGAAACCAACCTTATTCAATAGATGACAAAAGTAATAAAACTGTTCAGGAGCTGTAAGGAATACTTAAGGTCACAGGTTAGACCTGTACTTATGTAAGTGTTAATAGGAACCAAGAAAACCCTGACAGATATATTATGGCCATATGAAGAGAAAAAGAGAATAATTAATATTGTAGTTTGAATAGTTTGATATGTTCAAAGTACCTGAATCACACTGAATTAGTCGCAGATCAGGAGTCTGCACACAATGGGGTGATGTTCGTTCCCTCAGGCTCTGTATATATGGAGCAGCCTGTGCCCTCAGGTTATGGTTTAGAATCTTCATACTGTGAGTGTACATAGGTGGAGGGTGC
>JABWIB010000125.1:63237-78851 GCA_016617825.1 Platyplectrum ornatum | reverse complement strand
TGGGAATCTTTGCCTCTATGATCTGTTCACCATGTGTGATCGTTGTATGTTTTGGGTTTGTTTTTTGCTGCATTTCCAGCATTATTGCCAATGTTTTTTTTCTTGTGCCTGTTTTGGTACTTTTTTTTTGCTCCAATCTCTAGTTCACACCATGGGTTGTGGGGTTTTTTTTTTATTTTGGTAAGGGGGGGTATGTTATGCTTTTTGTTGTTTTCTTTTTCACTGTTTTGCTTGAAAAATTGAATAAAAAGTTACTGAAACATAATTTACTATAGACAAGCGCCTAAATTTACTAAGCAGTGAGATTGCGGGGAGTTTGAAAACTGGGGATGTTGCCCATAGCAGATTCAAGCTCTCAGTTTCATTTTACATACTGAAACTGTGTAAAATGTGAGCTCAATACTGATTGGTTGCTATGGACAACATCCCCATTTTTTAATCTCCCTGCTTACAGTGTTTCCCCGATAATTAGACCTATCCCGTAATTAAGCCCTACCCCTAATTATGAGAATGGGGCTAAAGTAAGTCCTACCCCGAAATTAAGCCCTACTAAAAATCAATTGCAAGCCCCCCCCCACCCCCCCGTGACCTACTCCTACCGCATCATCCCCGCACTAACCTATATTCTCATGAAGCAGACTCAAACCACAAGTCATAACTAGTGGTAGATAAGTATAACTAGATCATATGTATTAAAAGCCATTGTATAAATCTACAATCAGTTAATAGTTATTTTTCTTTAGAAAGGCTCTGGAGCATCATCTATAGTACACATATCAATATAGAACACCACATTCAGAACATCTGGAAACCTAAATAGAAAGTGGTTGATGAGGAAAGTAAAACGTCATGTTTTCCTTTTCAATACACAGAGAACTCCAAACAAAGTACAGCCCATAAGAGATAATAAAACTCACCTTTTAGCAAGAGGTTCCAGGGTTGCTTTCTGTTGTTCTGGACTTAAGATAAGATGCTGCAATGGATCATGGCAATTCTGAGGGGACTCTGTAGAGACTGCACAGTTCACTGCTCCAGTCCAGCTCCACTGTGTGTCCAGCGGGTAAGGATGCTTATTGGCAGAATTCAGGGAGAAGAGGGACAGCAAGTCTGACCCATACATAGGAACCCGTCCACAACGCCTCTCATTGCATGTGAAAATACGGTCCAGACATTCCTTCACCAAACGCTGTTTATTTTCTGCAGATTCCTTAATTCACAAACATCAGATGAATGTTTATATAGGATTTGTGTATGGGCGTTCATCAAGCACAGGGTTAACAAGTACACGCATAGCAAGCAAACTGCAATCTACTGCAAAAGGCTCATGCATTCATTTGATAGAAAAAAGTTTTCTATTAAAGGAAACTACATACCTGGGAATTACCAAACACAGCAGGGGCAGGTTTAGGAGCTGCATCTACTCCAACTTGTGCATTTTTACCAGTTGTAAGAGCTATAAAACAAAATTATTGGCTATTAACATATAAACTGACCATTTTGAGTCTGCAAAGAGCATACTTTTTGCACAAATGCTGTCCAGGAGATTGGCTGGGTAGGAGTCAACAACACTAGGACCAGCAAGGGATTATTCTTAAGGACCTTACTTATATTTAACAGCCCATCCTACAGTGGCATGTTTAACAGGACTAAAACATGTGTGAAACATTACTAGTGCATTATTAGTCAAGTCTGCAAACAAAACTTAAATAGTGTTAACATCTCACATAAGTAATATTTGAGTAAGTAATGTAGTTTGCCCACTCCTTAGTTCTTCATTCTAAATATGTAGAAGAGCTCAGAGACATTAGGGAAAAAAACTGATTTTAGCGTATTTTGAGATAATATGAATGTACCAGAAGAGACCTACAAAGTAGCATTACTACTTCTCCCTTTCTGCTACAAATTATTTCCATATGCAACAAAACATCTCACTTGCCTTTATCACTTATACCATGTGTAATATCACAAATATACCATGTTTCCCCGATAATAAGACACTGTCTTATTTTATTTTATTGGGGGTCAAAAAAAAAAAAAACACCATAGGGCTTATTTACAGGGTAGGTCTTATTTTAATTAACATTGACAGAGATTTATATAAACAGTCCTGCTTTTATCCCCATCATGCCCCTCAGTCCTGGGGAATTCACTAGGGCTTATTTTCGGGGTGGGTCTTATTATCGGGGAAACACTGTATATATTATATAGGACTGGCCCAATACATTGCTAGGGAACTCCACTGGTAACCTTCATGTAATACAATCTTTTTTTCATACAACTTTTTTCCTACAAACTGTATACATCCAACTATCCAGGGACCCATTCCCGAATTTTCCAGGTTATTTAACAGTCTGCAAAACCTGCGCAGTTTCAAAACCAGTGCGCATCAGAAGAGAAGCGTTTAAGTACAACACTATAATGTATGCAGGGCCAAGTTAGACAGATCACTGTTAGTGAGTGGTGGATACACAGCTCCACACACTCAACTAGTATTTTAGCCTATACAAGGATTCTGTAAATGTTAAGCACAACAAAATTTAAGATGGTTAAATTATTATAATTTATGTAAATGCACACAAATGTGATTAAGCTAAACCCACACACCATTTCCACCTGCAATAACCTCACCTGCTGATGGAGCAGCACTGGGCTGTGGTGCTCCCAGTTGTGACTGGTTTCTAACGACATTAGCAGCACCACTTTGAGGCATGGTTGGAAGTACAACAGATCCTTGAGGGCGCAGGTACTGACCTGGGGCAGAAACTATCTGCAAAACATTGCCTGGAGCCAAAAAAAACAAAAAAACATTAAAAACTAAAATAAAGCTTAAAAACAGAAAAAAGTTTTCAAAATAAATGAAAAAAAATAAACGAAAAAGATCACTTCCTTACAGACATTTATGTTAAAAAGACACACATTTATATGTAAGCGCTCATGATGAGAACTAGTCGCACAGCGATCAGTTTATATACAGTTTACCTTGCAGCTGCAGTGGTTGACCGGCAGTGAGTTGGCGCAGCTGGCTCTGGGACAGCGTAAACTTGTTCCCTTGGAACTGCAGAGTAACTGGAGTCTCAGGCTGAGCAATCCGACCCTGGGAAGCCCCTGTGGTAGCCAGCTGAGCAATTTTTACTACTTCACCACCTGAGGAAGAAGCCAGTCAGAAAACAGGCGATAAACAACATTTAAATAAATGAAGAGTAAACTAAGTTAAAAGTTGAGATAAATTACAACATGCAACTTGTATTTAATGAATAAATGTGTATGGGTGACCCCTAAGGATGAGAGAATAAGGAAAGATACAAGCACACACAAACCACTAGCAGAAGGATATGACTGTGAATGACCAGCCCATCCTTTTAATACAAGAGGATGGTCACACTGGCAGCCAAAAAGCCAACAAAATCCAGCATTGTGGCTCAGATACAGCAATATTTGTACACAAGTTATCTAGAAAGGCCCTGAAAGATATAAACCATCTTTTGTTTCACACCAGTGATATGAAGTCGAAAATCTTTGTCACATAAGGAGGGCAGTGTCATTACTTGTTTCACTGCCTTAATTGTTTAGTACAGAAGGTCTTTGTGATCCTAAAACAAGAGGTGGTCAGAGTTTGTACAACTGATAAACAAACACATTGTGTACACAACAATGTACAAGTAAGGTTTGNACAAATGGTTGTACCAGTGCAAAAAGGTGATCCGACATTTCAGGGGTAGATTGGGAACAGTCATTGTTCCCCATATAAGACGCATGAGCCAAGGGGCGGCACACGGTATAGTAGTAGCTTGTGATAAAAAGAAGAAGTAGGTCTACTGCAGGCAAACTACAGAGAAGCTACTGAAAAACCTGAAGACAAAGGAGGCAAAAACATCTCGTCTTTAGAGTATGCTTTAGAGATGTGATAGAGGTAATGGACCACCCTAAAAAAGTAAAATCAATAAACCATAAAGGCATATAAAGACATCTAAGTGCTGAAGAGACTGGATGAATCCAAATAGCTCCAGTTGTTGACCTCCAGTTTTGGAAGGAGGAAAGAAAGAAAGGAAAGAAAATCTGAACTGCTAAGGCTACATGTATAACATTTACACAATAATTAATGCCTTTAGACACCAGGGCCTAAATTTACTAAGCAGGGACATTGAAAAGTGGGGATGTTGCCCATAGCAACCAATCAGATTTAGACTCCGTTTCATTTTACATATTTGAGAATAAGTTTGAATCTGATTGGTCGCTATGGATAACTTCTCCACTTTCAATCTCTCTACTTAGTAAATTTAAACATATGACGAGCTTTAAAGGGCAATATCCAAGTTTATTNTTCCAGGTTTATCCTTCCCTTAAATATGCACACCACCACTGGCACTGTAAATAGAAGGGGTTTGCACTGTATCATTTAAGAAAAACTGCAAATGCACCACTTTTTTAAATATGATGGGCTATGTGTTGTTGCTGAAGTTTGCTATGTCATGCACAGAAGGATCAAACTTCTCAGGGACTGACTTGCATGTAGCACAGACATAATCAAACTGCAACTTTGNTTTAACATTACAGAAACAGAGTGTAAATCATCACAATCAAGAGACTGTTGGTGAATATCCAAGAGGTGTTAATGTGTACACTGAGTTCATTTTAAAGTGCACAAAGTGCCAATACCAATCTGTAATGCCTGCCGCAGCAAAGGCTAAGGATACGTGCCATAATTTATGAGGAAGCCTAGGACTGGAAGAAAACATTCCACCCAACAAGTTCACATGGGCAAAACGCTACCCATTCTGTGTCCACGGCTGGTAAGCCTTGCTCTTTAAACTGTCTAACTTCAGAAAAGTGAACCAATATTCAGAGGCAGGTGTGGAGGTCTCATATGGGGAAGGAGGATGAAGCTATGGGCTGTGGAAAGGGGGTGAATACATTTGTAAGCAGGATAGAATAAGAAAATATGTCTATTTTACACTAGTACCCTGCCTTTTAGAAAATTAGTACAAATGGATTCATATGTTTTTGTTTAAAACACATTGTCTCCTAAACTATTGCCAATTATGATTTACAGCATCTGAGGATCACAACCAGGTGGAATGTACATAAAATGGTTAGTGTATTCCTTCTAATCTATGCTGTGATCTTCATAATACACATCATAACTATAATGAAAGGCTTCATGGGACAAAACAAACAAAACTTACTTGGAAGCCTGGCCTGAGAACTGAGCACCAGCCTTGGAGACATAAGACTCTGTTGGACTGCATGCTGAGAAGTCTGTGATTGAACCTGACTTGTCTGCCTTACTGAAGTAGCTGCTGCAAAGGCTGCTGGTGCCTGTGGCCTAGGAGCACCCACTGAGGCATGGGAAGTCTGACCTTGAGACACAGGTACTGAAAGTGACAGTACTAATTAGAGAACAATAATATATTTTATTACAATGATGTTTTTTATATTGGGTTTTTAGGCACTTGCATTTATCTTGAACAAGATAACTTCCAGGTTCATCACAGTTAATAAAAACTAAATCTCGTCTAACTCTAGCTTTACATTTTCACAGTAATTGTCTTGTTTGGTCTTGCAAGTTCAGGGGTTTTGGAAAGATGTTTTAATGTCCTACTCCTCAGAACCCTAGGCTGTGTCTATTCGGTATTTGGACCCTTCAGTCTTATATTAATACTCTGTGTTCCTGTGTAAAGACATGCTTGGATCATACTTCCACCAGAAACTACCTTACTGAGAGGCTCACTTAGGCTTGTACATGTATCTTTTGCTCACGTAGGTTTAACAGTTGGGGATGCCCCAAATTTCATAAATGTGAGACTTCTGGNTAGATTCTATCTAGGTCTCACATTGATTGCTTATNGAGAATNACTCTATTCNGAATNCTCATAAAGATTCTAATCTTATATTGTACTTTATTTATAACAGGTATACTTTAAGGCAGGGGTTCTCAAACTATTTTGCTCTGGGACCCCATCTGACAAAAACATTTCTCACACAAACCCAGCAAGTTATCACTGAACATTGCCCCTATATATTTTCACCAAGACATCAGATTATCATTTTAAACAGTGGCAAGTATATGTTTTGTACCAAACTATACAATTTCATGAGGTTAATTTGGGAGGTTAAAAGAGGCTGAAGGTCCCCTTTAACTCTTTGGACTTTAAATTCTTTGTGTATCATGACAACGGGCAATCCTATGGAATAAATGAATGTGGAGATGGAAGTGGTTCAGTGCAGCAGTCTAGGTGGCCCGCGGGCCACCAATCACCTACTTCACACATGTATCACACTGGCACCCCACAATCCCATAGCGCCTGGCCTGCAAATGGGAGATGGTCTCTCTGAGGAAGCCGCGTCCCCAGGCATGTATTCGCGACCNACTATCTATGCAGCTCTATTTTGCTTCATTCTATGCCTGATTTGTGATATCCCCTTTTAAAGGAACCTATGTCACACTGGTTCATTTTTGGGAAAAAATGTATGAATTAATGTATTGATGATTACTTACAATTTCTATACAATATTTGATTTTTTTTTTTGCAATAAGTCATCTTACAGCTTTTCTTGTATGANAACATGGGATACTTTACAAACTTTATGTGTGAACATTTTTGTGACCATATTTTACAACAAATACTGCACAGGTGTTACATTTACATAATGTTAAGGCAGAACATATTTTAAAATATTTATCATTTTTTGAGCTTTGCCATGAAGTTTCCAAGGAGATATTTGATACTCCTGTATGAATATGGATAANAAAAATACAAACAGAGGCACAAACATCCCATGCCACTGTCAAAAGCCAGCTCTTAGTAACTTGGCTTGAAGGGTCCCATGTTATCTAACTAAAAACCACATCAGCAAGCAACATATACAGGATAGCATCTAAGCTGCATGTAGAGAGGCACACTGTTTATACTAATAGAACCAAACTCCATACCACAGCAATACCATGATTATGTTGCTAGCAATAACAAAACCATTAAAAAAAGGTTACCTTTAGTTCCCTGAGTAACAGTGGGTGTGGTGACCTGTGTCTTCTTGACTTGTCCTTGCTGGGTGACAGTGGCTGTAGTGGTTGTTGCCACACGTGTTGCTGGAGCACTTGGAAAAGCAACTAAACGTCCTTCTGGTTTTTGGCCATACAGGACTGGCTCAAACAGTCTACCGTGAGAAAGTATACATATTGACAGTCAGTTGGCAATCATTTTTACTNAAGGAGAGAATTGTTAGATGTTGGAAGAATCATTGAATATTACCTGCTAGGTTTAATTTTAACTGGAGTGGGCCGGGGTGTAGGGTCAGGGTTGCTATAAATTTCTTGAATCAATTTTCTTGTTACTTTCTGTTTAGGAAGTATCTGAGCTTCATACCGAGTCATTTTATTCTCTAAACCAAGTAAATCAAACAGGAACAAGTCTGGGCTCTAAACGAAATACAAAAAAAAATTTAAATAAAAAAACCCACATAAAAATCCAGAGTATTTAACCTGCTTATATAAAAAAAATCAACTATTAAGGTTTTTTACAACTGAAAAAAAAAGAATAATGAATGTTGTACATGTTAAATAAAAGTAAAGCAAAGGAATACACATAANAAATAATTGTTAAGAATATTTCATTGATTCATTTGTAATTTGTGTTCATTAAAAGCAGAAATGATACTAATTAAGATTTTACACTAAGCAAAGCACATAGAAGGTGTTTCCTGCAAGTAAGGCACGAATGTAACAACGCTGAACCTCCAGGAGTCCTAAACACCACCCAGTAATAATAAATTTTTTTCCTAGACAGAAAATCTAATGGTTGCTATAATTCACTCTAATTCAACCTTCTAATGCAAACAATGTCCCCCAGTGACAGATAAGTTAATAAAAGTGCTCCGTTTACTCACCTTCCAAGGGTCATACTCAAAGGCTCGCAGTACTAATGATGCAGTTACATAGCGCAGAGCATCACAAGCATAGGAGGAATATCCACAACGTGGATCGACAAGATCTGGATGATTACAAATTCTCTGTAGCTGCGTCAGGACATGTAGAACACTGACAAAATGACCTCCCTTTAGGGAATCCTGAGTTCTATCAAGTTATAAAAAAAATGTTTTAATTATTATGCAGATTATGAAGAAAACTATTAAAAAAACAATAAAAACACAAAATGGAACATTTTCAGCACAGAAATATGAAGGGGACACACAGTTTATAAGGGTGTATGAGTCATAAGGAAATGTCTAGAAACAGAGCTAAGGTAAAGCCTCAGTATGTAAATTAAACACCTAAAGCAAACTAATTTATTANTCTTCATCCTCTAGGAAATCTCTTACCCAGGCTGCATCATAACATCCTCATATAGGACTTTTTGTCGATTTGACAGCTGACACTTCAGAACGTGCTCAGATTTCTTAGTAAGCTGTCTCTCCACATCTCTCTTCGTCCGTCGCAATATAAATGGCTGGGTAGACTGTTGGCAGAATAACAATCATTTTCAAGTTATAATTCAGCTCACACTGCACCAAATAAAGCAAAATGAAAATAAATAAAAACCCACAAGTGACTCAAAAGATTCCACATTTAATTTTAATAGAAAGTGAGAAAATATAACTAATTCTGAAACAATCTTCCAGTAAAACAGCCACAACAGTAAAAAACTTTGGTCCAGATTTATCATCTGTTGATAAAAACATCATCTTCTTAATGTTACTGACAAATTCAACTTTTCTCTTACTAACCCTGTGCAATCTTATTGAAATGGTATGCCTGTATTCTTGGTCTTGGTCACTGCCATCCTTTACTGGGAAGTCCAAATATGCTCTGGACAAGCCTGGAATGAGGAAGTGTACCATGGTCCACAGGTCCTTCCATGTATGTGGTAATGGAGTGTCCCTAAGAAGCAGCCTGCGTTGGCTGCATGGAAAACACAAANAAATAAAAGTTGGTGTTACTTGTTACAGCTTACAGTATAACAATATGCANTGAATAGTTCTTTAAAGTGTAACCGAAGTTAAAGATTTAGAACTGGATCCAGGGTTAAGTCCTATGACTAAGTCCTTGAGTAGTGTAACCTTGCCATGCAGAGCACAGCACAAGACATGGCCTTGGAGAACAGNGGCTTCCTAACTTTGGATCCAGCCCTTATTCCTTAAGAAATGAAAACTGCAATGGGCCGTTGTTAAACCATCTAATGGTCTACCAAACTGTGGGAATGGAAAAGGTGTTGCTCATAGCAACCAATCTGATTCTAGCTGGTTGGTTGCTATGGGCAACATCTCCACTTCTTCAATCCCACAATTTAGTAAACATAGCACTAAAATGCTTTTACATGCAACAGCAGCAACTTTAACCAGAAAAGAAACAACATACACTATATTTGTTCATCTCTATTTCTCAAGTACCTGCAAGATAATCATACCTTGGGAGATTCAGTATGGCTTCCCAGTGCTTCTCAGTAATATTTCGGAGCTGATGGACCTCATCGAGTACAAGGTATTTCCACCTCATTTTCATGAAGGCTTGGAGACCTTTGAATAGTTGCTTGTAAGAGGTAACACAGACATGGAAGTTGTTGGGCTCCTGCCACCTCTAGAATACCGAAAACAACAAAAATGTGGATAACATTNACAAGCCAGGTGTGTATAATACGATGAAAAAAAAATTCTCCTGCCAGTGTACTACCTGTCGCTTTCGTCTCAACTCTCGCTGGCTCCCATAATACAGAAGAAGTTTAAGAGCTGGACACCAGCGTTTGAGCTCCAGCTCCCACTTCAGCAAATTGCAGCTTCGAACAACAATCAAGTGNGGACCCCATACCCCTAAAAACAATAATATAAAGAACCATTAATAACTGCTTCTTATAACACATGCTTAAGAAGGACCATGTCCCAGGTACTCACCTTCAGCGCTAGCCAAATGTGCAAAAAGAGCAATGGCCTGGACATTTTTTCCCAATCCTGTTTCATCTGCCAGAATGCCATTAAGGCTCTTTTTGTATTGTTTCACCAACCAGTCCAGGCCAATCAACTGATAATCTCGAAGTTTCCCATGCAGTAAAGGTGGCACAGGGGTTTTGACCTGTTAAATATAGAAAACACCTTGATACACTTGATTTATGCAATGCAGCCCAATATTTTCCATTATTCTGGGGTGTGGTATGGTAATGCAGACAGTGACATACTCTTCACCACTATTATGATTATCTGTTAGCTTTGAAAGCAATAGAACTGACAAAATGGTTATAATTAAGACAGTTCCTGTCCTAATCATTAGAAATAAAAGCAAACACTTTTACATTTTTTGGTTAAATATTCTTCTATTACTTACTGTTCCAGAAATGCGGGAGCTGCCCCGAGGCAGTAACAGTTCTGCTGCAGCAGCCACCTCTGCAATATCACGATTGTTTTTCCTTGCACCAATGTGGGCAGCAGTAGTGCCACCTTCCATAGTCAACAAAGAGTCGATGAGAACAACCGGTTTCTGAACGTCACCCAGCTCCATTTCACACACTAAACCATAAGAGANAAACAATTATAAAAGGTCATGTTTCTTTTTATATATCTTTAATAATTTTAGATTTCTCTGCATGGACACATTGTGTGTCCATAATTGCTCAGGGCCCGTCACACACATGTAGAAAACATTGTCCATTCACAACCATTTTGATTTAGTTGATTACTATAGAAGGGACAACAGTCTCAAAAACACTAGATAACTAATGTAGATAAGGTGCAACATTACTAACAAACAACATACTCACCTTTATTCCCTGTAGTCTTTACAATAGCCCCTGGGACAGTTGGTTCCTAAAAAATAAATATGATCCACAACATTTAGAGGGAGAATGAATTATCAATCATATTACACAAATATAAAGTTTTGTATTCACTAAATATAGCTGAAGTGTACTCACCAAAAGTTGCTCCATTTTGACTTTTGATTCTGCTTTTTTTATTCCTTGGCCTATAATATAGTTTAAGAATGACANAGAACATAAAAATTGTGAAGATTTGATATCATTCATATAAAACTACAAATCAGGTATTTTGTAGAAAGATCTGGAGAGCAAAAAAAAAAAAAAATTTATAAAGACTAAACAACATTGGATATATTTGGGCTAAATTATACTGCAGGGTGAAGAAAACTGACAAATATCACAGCATGTGTTCCTATCAATAGCATGTCATGCACAGTAGAATAAGCTGCACATGGTTGTATTTTCCCATACAGAAAAGAAAATCAACATTTGGCATTTGGTCTCCAAATAGACATATTAGCAGAATATGTAAACTTCTGCATATATGTTGTTACCTGGTGCTTGGAAGACTTTCCTCCTCTTCTCTTGTAATTGCACATGAAGTTTTATCTCCACTACCTGATAAAACCAAACAATANGATTTGGAAAGCAGAGATTTGGAAGAGGTGGGTCTTATCTATCCACCAAGTCATTATGAGATTTTTAAGTCACATAACTTGTTGGTTACATAATGCTTTAGGATTGGCAGTAGCTCGAGTTAATATGCAAAACTCCAACAATTTGTCAATAGGGTGAAAATAATTCCATAATGTCAAAGCTATTGTTTACATGACTCAAAGTGCACACATCGAAATTGTTTAACCTACNCAATTTTTAATGTAAGTTCCACGGGGCATGTGCACAAACCAGGTACACATTGGGGGCGGAGGAAGGTATTTATATTGTACGGTAAGGGCTTACGTATAATGCACTCTCCTGCACCACCATGCATTTAAGCAAAAGCGTTGCAGACTACTTTAGGTAGGGTTCTAGTGGAGGATGGGGGGGGGAGAGTTAGGGAGTGGACTCCCCACCATATGGAGGGAAATCAAGTTAAGAATGCAGATTTTTGCTTAAGTCTGGATTTAGCCCTAAGTCTGCTGCACTCCCAACTGGATATCCTATAGGGGTAATTAAAAAGTAAAATAAATAAACAAATGCCAGAGCCTTAATAGCATAACTGGAAAGGGTTATTAAAATAATTGGATGATCTTTCCTTTAGGAAAGTATAATAGCAGTGGAGCTGTCCATGCACCATTTACCCCACTGTCCGCAGCATTCAAGACAGGGGGGTTTTCCACAAGAACNGAGAGCAGGATTACCATAAACAGTGCATCCATTATATAAGCACAACAATCCTCTTCATATAGAGTTGCATTGACAAAATCATAATTATGATAAATTTGCGTTATTAAAAGCATTTCAGAGACAAATAAATACCATTAAGGGACACAAAAAGAGTATCTACTATCCTTACCTGCTGAATATTGGCCCAGAAATGCTGGATCTCTCGAGCTGCTATCCATGCAATTCGCCGGAGACGCTCTTCACCCTCTTTCTTGGCCCTGGCATCAATCTGTTCTTTCTCTACTAAATGTCTGGCCGCTGTCCTGGCCAACTATAAATATAAACAGAGAATGTGACACCATNAAATCTAAAATGATCATGTATAAAACAGGGAGATATATTCTAATATTATGATTATTCCCATGTTCGCAACCAATAACTCCAAAAATATTTAGGGGTTACAGAATCAAGGAGGTATGCCTAGTGACACCACTATAAAGATTGCACAGGTGAATGGGAAGGGAATGATCAATTCTACTCACAGGCTACCATCACTGCAGGCTACAGTTCAGCATACTGCTACACGGTTTAATAAAAACTGTATTTTATTAGAGAGTGAAGTCCAGTAGATTGTAGATACATTTTGGGGGACTGCAAGTGAATAACACCAATTATTCATGAACAAGAATTTTATCACTTCAAGTATACATTACCTTTTTAGCACTGGCTATTTTCCACATCCTTTCTTGGGCAAAGTCAGCAGCCATCCATTGCATCTCTTCTAACAAGTAATTCCAGTGTGACTTTGGTCTGGAGGGCTCCATAAGTCTTGGTAGCCTCCTCAAGGACCAAAGACCTTCTTTTCGAAGCTCATTGATCCGTTGGTGNATTCCGTTTTCCTGCATAAACAGAGGCATTATTTCCATAACTACACATGATATGTCAGACTGGATTTCCAGATATGACCATTGAGATCTCACAATATAAGCCTTGCATAAGTANTTGTATTTCACAGCCATGTATTAATAATTAATGTTTAGAGAATTGTAAAGACTAGGCAGAAAATTAATAGGCAAGACTTCATTTCTTAAAGAACAGCGCATTCAAACAAATGACATGGAAATAAAACCTGTTTCATAATGTTTGCTTAGGATAGGATGTACATTTTTAAGATTACACCTATCAATGAGAAACACTCATCAATNTTCAAAGAAAATGGGAATTGTTTTGTGGATTTCTTCATCTTCTATTNTCACATTAACACCCAATAATGATCACCCCCATCTAAGTAGATGTTATTATAAAAGGAATAGAATGTAATTACCTGTTCAGGTGGTTTGGATACTTCCTGTGGAACTCCTTCTGTAACCGATGCTACACTCAGAGGATCCTGAGTGCTTGAATGCACAGGGGACTTTGATGAAGATGGGGAAAGTACTTTGCTACCCCCTGGGGACAAAATCCTCTTAGGTGAGACACTTGCAGGGGGCAGAACAGAGTCTAAATTGCCAACTGGTGTGACTGGTGAAGAAGGAGCTGGAACTGTGGACTTCCCAGCATCAGAGCCTAACTTGGATGATAATGCCTGCCAAAAAAATCAAATACATCAGATACATAAACAAAGGAAAGCAAATGAAAGTTATATTTCACAATTCCACTATTAGCAACATTATATTAATATAGCAAGACAGGTATTGACATTTTGGAAAATTTACAAAAACTAATAATAAATTCAGTGTTGGTTAACCAGGGAGAAATTGAGGCCAATATGCATTACACAAAAATAAGTCAGAAGCAGATATTAATGCATACCAGTTGTGAGGTAGTTTTGCAGGAAGACGATTGGCTTAAAAGCTTGTCTTGGGGCTGCTGGGAATTTTGGCCTTGGGTAGACTGTACGAATGGAATGCCAAAAGTCTGTGTATTCCCTTTAGGAGACTGCGGCTGAGCATTATGCATTGTCGGGAGCAAAGAGGAGGCTGGAACTCTAGGAGCCGGAGCTCTGTTAGGAGACTGCACGCTTGCAGTATTTGGCATCAGAGGTACCTTGTTTGGGTCACTCTGTCGGTTACCAAGAGATGCAGACTGTTGCACAGGTGGTATCCCCACATTAGTACAGACTGAACCTGCATGTAAGAGTAAAGCAAGTGACACAACCATTCATCACAATTATTGGTTTTATAAGCAGAAGAATAAATATTCTCTTTAGGTTACCTATTTTACCAGGTGTTGGCTGCTGGGCTCCACGCAACATACTTGGTGACTGGGATCCAGACTCAAAACTGGAATCCAGAAGCTGCTTTTGTGTTGCATCTAAGTGAGAAAAAGTTTGTTACTCAGAAAATACACATATAAATAGCGAACTATAATAGCCAAACAATTCCCTGTACTACTATAGTGTGCAGACTACCAGAATTTTTATTATGTTATGATATAGGACATACAAATATAATATTAGTAACAAAGGGGGGGACAGGGGGTGTGCGAACTTGTAGTACACACGTCCAATTAATTTTGTTTTGTGGCTGACCACACAGCCCCTACCCAATATTAAAACACACCATTCTAAACATATGACGCCATTCCCCTTCTGTGGCTTTCTTACTTCTTACAGGAAAAGAGAACAGAAAATATGAAAGGTTTCTACACGACAAGAAATATTATGGCAAAGGACACCTATGTTATGTAAAAAAGACAAAAAAACAACAAATATACAGTAAATATTATAGTAGGTAATAATTCATCCTAATGAGTTAATGAAGCAGGGTTTATTGAAATAGGTTTAGAATAGAATTCAAAGTAATCAGCTTTGGATTTCTGTATTGTGTTTGTATACAAAGATATTGCTGCATTATAGGGAAAGACTTCCAAACTTCCAATATGTTATATAGAATTATATAGAGAANAATATACAAATAAATAAACATCAATAAATGTTATTTGCTTATATTTGAGTGTATTCACTACTGAACAGTCTAGTAAAATAAATAAAAAAGTCAGAGCATATGTAGTGTACAAATCTAAATGGANGATGCTACTTTATATTACCTGTGGAATTATCCTTTTGTGTACAGGAAGCCTGTGTTTCCATTGCAACTGGAATTTCTGCTGTTGGACTCTCAGGAGTTTCCATAGACTAGAAATCAAAACGCATGGATATGACCATTGGAAAAATGCATAAGGTAAAGTAACAAAGNCACCTATTATATGAAATATTAAATGGCCGATTGGTAGTTTAAAAAGTGTGCATTATTTTATAGACTTTATTATTGCCACCCTTCACAGAAAAGGGAAGCTATGCAGGATTCATAAGCCCTACAACAAACTTCAATTCTATGGATCCAGATTTAACGAATGTGGGGTTTTTTACAAGTTTTTATGGGAAATAAAATCTGCATTCTACTTTTGCACATGCACAGCAAGGATCTGGATGCTCAAAATCCTGACTTACGTCCAGTAACCCGCTGGAATGGATAAGTGGAGAGGTTGCCTATAGCAACCAATCAGATTCTAGTTGTCAATTTTGTTTGACATATTAGAGAATGTCAG
>JABWIB010000125.1:45251-55600 GCA_016617825.1 Platyplectrum ornatum | reverse complement strand
CTAAGGGTCCACAGCACACAATGGGGAAAACAATCTAAAGGTGATAGCAGATTAATACATAGGAGCAATTACACATACACTAGGGAGAATTTAATCAGCTGCCAATTAACCCAACGACACAATTAACCACACAGGGAGAACATACAAATTCTACACGGATAGGGTCTTGTCAGGGAATCGAACCTTAGAACTGTGAGGCATCAGTGCTACGCACAGAGCCACCCGTGCTGCACTACACAGCAACTGTGTTATCTGGCTTTGTTTGTAACCTTTGTTATTGTGTTACATTAGAATGTAAACAGAGGGCCGCCCCAAGAATGATTTTCTCTGGTGTATAACACCTACGGTTGTCCACATAAAACTGTTTGTCGAAAAAACCCTTGCTCCTTCTATAGATTACCACTACAGAAAACACAGATTTTTGCCACAGAAGGGACCCTCCTGATGTCCAGTGGTGCCGGTCTGCCTGTCCAGACTACTGAGAGCTGGGAATAACCCTTCTTTTTATCCGGGTCAAGTACCCGAGTAAAAAGGCCCGGCTGTGAAAAATGGTGGTGTTCAGNCCAAACGCCCGGGAATTTCCTGAAATTCTAGGCGTTTGGCCATAATCTGAACTTTGTATAATCCCGTTCAAAAGCATAAATTTGGGATTGCATTCAGAATTCTATATGTCCTGCAAGCAGAGCTTAACTTTCATGACTGTGCAATCTTAAGTCCTGTATATGGAATCCCACCAACTATACGTCCATAAACACACACAGTGCATGCACAGGAAGCACTTACACCATGAGGAAATAGGCTGGGTCCACTTCCTGATCCTCTGCCACTAAGATGAATAATATGAGTCGTATACATCCAGAACTCAGACAACTCTTGATAACCATTTCACGCGATCACTACATTTTTTTTGGGGTAGGTACAATTTCACAAGAAAATCACCTTCTCGTGCTGACAGCTCTATGGTTATTTGGCACATGGNAATGGGAACTCACCTTGTGTTACATCTGGACTGTATTACTATTATGTTGATGTATTGCGGTAGATTCACTTAAAGGACTNTATTTACTGGATATTATCCCCTAGCACCAACGACATTGAAGCTCTTGACAAGAATACTTGAGCTAGAGACTTTGGGAAGAGGAAGCTGTCTTACACATTAGAATTAAAGAAACCCACTAGAAATGTTATTAGCAATGGCATTGGGTCCCATCCAGAATAGCTAGATTCCCCTCTATAGTCCCAGATAGTTGCTGAGAGAAGGTTCGTATCTACACAACTGATGGGAAGATACTATGGGTCGCGGTTGTGGATTTTCTCTATACCAAAATGCAAACAAACATACTTTTGCTCCCAAATATTTTCTTCCCTTTGAAAATCCCTTCAGCCGAGAAGCCAGAAGAAACTAAATTCTTTACTTGCATCCTCAGTTACAAGTTAAATTGTCTTGGACACATTTCAAGACATTCTTGACAAAACATGGTAAATAGATAATCGAAATAATTAAAATTAGAGAATATTTGCACAAACTCCTTCTGCAAGTGTGGTGCCATAGGCCGCCTAGAATGTGGAATTCTACTGAATAGCTTACAGTTCATCTTCTATCTACCATGTGTGACTTGCTCTCTCTATTAGTGGACTTCTGGTCACCNATCTTCCCATGTTCTCTTCCTTTTAATGTTTTGTGAAACCTTACCAGGAATTTATATAAATTTAGCCAATTGTTTTTGTTTTACTGAAGTAACTTATATAATTATAATGTAGAACGCCAATTGTCCATGTATGTTTTACCCAGTGTACTGAACAATGCTGTCATGTCCAGTATCAGTGTGAATAATGCAAAACATTTTCTCTGTATATAAACATTAAGATAAAGTTGTCTTCCCGCACAATTCACGTTTCCTTGTAGATGTAGATTTCTGCGTTTTGCTCCTACTTTTAAACTCTAGGAGGATTCATCGTGAAGTATTTGGTCGTCTTCCATTAGTAAATAAGCAAACATAAAACATAAGTGTAATATCTTCACACCACAGATTTTCACTCTGATCTCATCCTATAATAAATGTTTGTAACACATATAGCAGCTTCCTGCGCAAGGTTTTGCCCTCCCTTAATACACAAATTGCATTATGGGAATTTGACTCTCCCCTGATTGTTAGGATAATGTGAAAGACATCTGAGGTTGGCTCCAGTAGATAACCACCTTCTTCCTCCAATAAGGTTGCAATAACAATTACCTGACAAATCAGAGGATTTTAATACTCTCTCCCACCCTTCATTGCTTTTTCTTTCCTGTATAGAAATTGTCTTAATGTTAAATCCCTTCTGTGCACATAAATTCAAAACATTTGCAATAAATTACATTTAGGGATAAAAGAACCTCTAAATGCTAAAAATTGTGTTTATTTTTTTAAAAAGAAAAAAAAAAGTTAAGAGCTTGCAATCCAATATGTCCCTTGAAAGGCAACATATACATAAGAGCTGCTTCTGTACATAGTGTGTAGCACCTCCACTGGTCTCTTGGAATTACAATCAGAATCAGAAGTATCAGATTCAAACTAGAACATTTAAGTGGTCAAAATAAATACACATTTTTACATGAGTCCATGTATGCTGAAGGCACTGCAAACAAAGAAGAAAAGAAAGCACAGTATCAAGTCTTATGCTTCATGATGGACTGCATGTGGTAGAGAATATGGTTAAAAAACAAAAACATGTCTCCATTAATAGTAAGAGAACTGCCAGAATCTTCATGCACTTTCTGTAAACAGAGGGATGGACCAAGGTTTCCTTAATCAGAATCTCCACCTTCATCACTCTGCACAAGTGTTCCGTCACCCACCTGGAAAATAATAAAACATACAGGGTACGGGTGAGAGGACTAGTAGCACAAATACTTGTTTAAACAATGTACCCCCTCACAGTACAATGAAATATTGCAGAACTAATGTGACAGGCAACAGGATTATGTGCAGACTAAAACCATATCACAGAAATGACAAAGGAAAAGGGGAGATAAGTAATAAAAGTGAGAACCATTACTAGAGCAATAACAGATCCCATATATAACGGACCTTATTGTGTTTTTGGTGGCCGCACGCTTAGCCCTGCTAAAAGCACATATGGAAATAAGAAAAAGGGGGGTATGGCGGAGTCGCAAGGGCATGGACGCGCTATTCAAAGCTGGTGGAGATGCAGGACTGAATCAGTCCCAACATCTCAGTAAACAAAACCAGACATTTCAGTCCCACACAACAGGAAACAAATACTCGTTTAAATAGTATAATGAGATTGTTGATAAAATGCCCAATGAAGTACATTTAGACATACAAATGCCGTTACAGTGACACACTTATTATAACTGTCTGTACAATTACAGTCCAACATTAAGGAGTCTAAGTGCGATGGACAGGAGTAACAATCACTTATTATGATGGCTTTTCAATCAAAGAAGTTTCTAGCAAACAAGCAGTGGGTGGATTGTGATATGAAATGTATACTGATAGTTAGGAGTAATTCCAGCTGCAACTTTTCTCAAAGTGGAACAATTTCTTGTGTGGGGACTCAAAAAAGTCAACTGAAGGGATGTTCTCCATCCAGACAGCAGATAAAACGTACTTGCTGCCGATGCATCCATTTGCAGTTCTGTGACATTCCAAGATCTGATGACTGAGTTGGTCTCTGTGGAGACAATCCCACAGTAGAAATGCTTTTGCTTCTGTCACAAAGAGCTTTCACTGCTCTTTAAAAGGGACAGAAACATAATAAAACATACCCTCTTCTCTACAGTCGCAGACTGCCATTAAAAGCTTAGCATGCTGGCACATTGGTAACCACAGCCACCAACTTGCCATGACAACTGGGCCCACTGAAGCCTATAGTGTCCCCCGCAACAAACAAGGGCCACACCACAATTAATAATGTAATACAACATATGAAGAACAATAAGGATTTTTATTTATTAAGGGCGGCGTCCCTATGGGTCACAATGGACCCAGGTGTCAGGGGTATGCTGCTGCATGTAGTTCCCAGAATGCCATTGCAGCAACAGGCATGCTGGAACATGGGAGTACTACTACTGGCATGGCAAGCTTTTAATAGCAGCCTGGGCTTGCTGTGGCCTGTAGTGCAGTAATACAAGCGTGTAAAGTTTTAATAAGTGTATACTTCTCAATGTAATCCTGTGTAGAATTTATATTATCATTATATAACGGATATTTATGACAAAAAATTAAATTTTCCAAGTGCTCCAACTGAAATGTTCCAAGTCAAATTATTTAACATTTACATATCAAAATGAAATTAAAAAAAATGGTCATACACAAAGTCTGAAAGCCATTAAAATGTTTACCTTATGGTTGTTCACATTCAGCTGCTGTGAGGTTGCATCATAGTCATGAATGGGTAAAGTAGCAAGCCAGCTTGCCATGGATTTCTCTTCAATCTCAGTTTGTATAATTGTAGGATAGATGTGTGCTTTCTTAAAATTCTCAATGGCAGCCTCTTCTTCAGCCCAATCCAAAGACTCATGGAGGCCATCATTCCCAAAACGCCGGTTGTATTTCTCAAAGTGTACTCTTTCCAGTACGAGCCCAAGGCCAGGTGCTTTTGGTATGTCAACCTTTTTCTCTCCCCAGCTTTGCTCCATGATGGATGGAAGAGCATACCCTTTCACCACTGCGATAACTAGTCCAATCATCTTCCGTATTTGATGCATCATAAAACTCTGACCTTTCACCTTAATTACAGCTAGCTCAAGGCCTCCTTGCTGGAAAGGTGGCTCGCAGTGCATCTCCATTATGTACCGCTTTGCACTGGGATCCCGAGGTCCTTTTTGCGATGTGAAATTATGAAAATTGTGGGTTCCTTTATAAAGGGCAAGCAGTTCATTTACCCGATCTAATGTTTCCTGGCTAAGTCGAAAGCTTTCATCCTGCGTCTCACGATCTTTATGCGCAAAAGCAAACGTAGGCAATGTGTAGGAGTAGGTCCGAGCATCACAGGAGTTCTTGGAGTTAAACCGCCCTGTAACTCTCTTCAAACCTTTAAAGAAAAAGCCCACAGTGGAAGGGTTAATAGAATACCTACTAATAACAAAGGCAATATAACTATCTACTAATAACAAAGGCAATATAAATACCTACTAACAACAAAGGCAATATCAATACGGAAATGGGAAAAATATTCAAGGTAAATATTGCCTGCTAAGTAGACTACTTGTCTGGATTGACACAGCCATTAACATAATTGGATATATTCTAAATCTTTCATAAATACTAGTAAGCCAAAGAAAAAAGTGCTACAAGACTACACATTTCAACCTACAACAAATAAGATGGAAGCATTGTGCTCCGGAATATACCTTACCCAGTATTCTGATGTGGGAGGGGAGCTGACTGTTAATTTTTTCCACAGTCTCATCTAGCAACCATATTTTTAAGGATACAACTTGTCCAGCAGCTGAAACTCCCTGGAAAAACAAACATGAACGCTTTGCAGTATACCATAAATCATTATTATAATCAGTATTAATGAAAGTAGTTTGAGTAGTGCTATATCATGTTAGTGCACAATATTTTATCCTACAATAATAATATTGTTATATGTATTACATATTGGTGGCTGACAGAGGCCAGAGTGCACTCACAACTTTGCCAGTCCAGAAATTGTATAAACCAGCATTCCCACATGGGTAACATCTTCCACAACTGCAAGAGCTATATGGGGGTAATAGGCAGTGATTCTGTTACTTAATTCCAAACTCCAAATATAATCTGGCAGGGGTACTATAGGAATCTAATTATTTACAAGAGCTCAATGGATCAGAGTCCTGCGCAGTCATTATACAATGGCATGTTGTCAACTCCATTACATACATAACAATGTATTTTTTCTTGAATGTAAAATCTGCAAGTCTCTGAGCATCAGGCATTACAATAGCCCCCTTCTATCAGAGATAGAACATTTATACATTTATCTGATGCGACAATTCACCATTGTGTATATTTAAATAATTATGTACTTGTGCACAAGGAGCTTAATGCCACTATTTAAATAAGATGATGTGTGATGTAGGGGAGGGAAATAATATCCTAGCTGCATCGCTTACCTTATCTGTGCGTGCACACCGCTGAAAGGACATCTTCTTCATGTCTTCTGCATGGTTTTCTGGTATACAACCAGACAGGACAAGCGCCTGCACTAACTCATCCTCAATTGTTTTGAACTGTGATGATCCCACATTTCTCTGAGGAGGATAATGTATTGCATTAAAATGGATAAGACATGACTAATGGTGATGGTGTATTATAGGTTTCTACCATTACTATATAGCCCACCTTTAACACATGATGCTACTATGCCCACTTTATTCCAGAAAAAAAAAAAACTATACAGAGGCATCAAAAACTCAAGCCAAAGTTTTATACTATCTAAGACATACTTTATGTGTAACTGCTACAATGTAAATGCAGTCAGATGGATCAGAAATTATCCATTTACCAATAACTCTGCTTTTTACAGCCGGGTAATTGACAGGCTGCCACGCACAGACCCCTGTGATTTTTAGAAGTAAAAGACTATAGCAAATAATGATTACATAGAACCAGTAGTGGGATTCAAATAAATTAACAACATGTTCTATGTTCCATGGCTCCACTTAAGCCCCACCCAGATTCCACCAAAGTCCGGCCCCTTAGCGGTGATCGGACCAGAATTCCTTTGTTTAAGAGAAAATCATAATGCTAACCTCATGGTATATCCCCCTGTATTGGTTTTCACTAAACCAAGCCCAAAGATCTCTACCCATTAACAAGCGGTTCTAAGGACCGATGCCTATAATAGGTATAGGTTCTGCAGAACCTGTGAGAGCTGGCTGAATCCCACCACTGCATATAACCCAAGAAAGTGCTATCAACTTTTATTTTCACATAAGAAAAAAACCAAAACAGGTTAGAATCATTTACCTGCATCCCATGGTAGCCTTTTCCAGAATATGCCATTAAGAGGACGACTTTCCTTTTAGGATGCTTCTTGTTTTGTTCCTCATCATCTACTTTTAATCTCTTTGCATCGTGTCCATTTTCCTCCACAGTATCCGGTTCCTCTTGGAACTTTCTGCTTTCCCCAACGCTGCTAGCCTTTACCTGAAGCTCATCCTTTAGAGAAGCAGCCATGAGCAAATAGATGATGGATTACTGGAACACAGGAAAAGGTCATCAAAGGAAAGAAATAAAACTATTAAAAGAAAACAAAACCCACAATGTGCCTTACATATACAATAACACAGAACTGTCCACCATAACCACTCAGATTACATGTGCCCACTGCTTGTTATTGTTTCTGTATTTATTTATAATAGAGGAACTGTGGTAGAGCTTTCTGTACCACTGGATAATGACATAGTAGTATATTATTTATGGTTTAGCAAACATCATTATCATCACCCTCCTAACCAGGTCCACTATAACAGTGTGTGTGTGTACATTATATATATATATATATATATATATATATATATAGACACACACACACACACTATACAGGGCTATACAGGGTCCTCACACAGACACATGCACGTGAGAACAGTGTAGTGGGGACTGACCAGGAAGGAGGCAGAGGACATTCAGCCGCTAGGTACAACACGTGTGCAGAAGGAGGACAAGGCTGTGTCATGAGGAAGCCTCTGCCGGGCAGCTGTAACCAAGTGACACTCACCTCCAGCGCGTGTTCAGCATCCGGACTCGACACGTGGGATAAGCAGGTACAGTACATTCCAACCATGAAAACTACGGGTCCCGGGGAAGGACAAACCGTCTGTAATAGCGCGCACCGACGGTGTGACGTACGTGGGCGTGGCTGCACTTTTGACTGAGTTTGAGAGTCTCCTGTTTGTTACTGGCGTGAAACAACGCTGGCACATGTAACGCGTATGTCCCACGTTATAAGCTCTGCCCGGTGTACGGAGGCAGGACATTGTTATTGTTCATTGAAGGACCCATGGTGCTGAATAAAAGGCTATAAACTGAGTCCTGTTCATACTTACATACCTGTACACCACGTGCGTTTGTTAACCCCTTAATGACGCTGCCCTATTTTGAAATCTGACATGTGTCTCTTTATATTCATACCCTCCAACATGACCCATTCCACCAGGTACAAAATACTCTGTTCTGGAACTTCCAGCAATCAGTTACTATGGTAACCACTATTGTTACATTACTCAGACATCAGTTGTTATAACCAGGTGAGTGACAGCTGAAAGCCCAGGAGCGGAGTATTATGTACCTGGTGGAATGGGTTATGTTGGAGGGTCTGTAAATTTTGAAGTTACTTTGTCATCTTTACGGCCCCCTGTTGTGGGTGGCCGGCTTTGGAGGTTGGCTCTCGTTGTGGCTACCCTGCCTGTATAGCCAAGGATGCCCTGTGCACGCACAAGGGTCTCATTTCATTATCGGATACCGAGGGTCGAAGTGGCGTCCCCCTCAATGTCAGCGTGAAATCCCCTATTGACTTTAATGGGGGCCGGCTCTGGGACGGGGGAACTCTGGAAGTTTGTTAGGTGATTAACCATACCTCCCAACATATGGGGAAGAGAGGTCGGGACACTTAAGCCCCGACCCCGCCCCCAGAACCACCCGATCCCGGACCGCCCAACTCCGGAAATGTAAAATTTTTTTTTTTTTTTTTTAGCAAACTTTCCATGTTGATCCATTTTATTCTGGACTGATGTTATTAAGGACAGATGTTACCCATGAGACAAAACTTAAAATGTAATCCCCTGATTCTACAGATTTTAGGAACATCCCATATATGGTTGTAAAACGCTATTTGGGTACACTCTAGGGGTCAGAAGTGAAGGAACGGCATTTGGCTTTTATAGTGCAGATTCAACTGGAATGGTTTTATGTAGCATTTGCACTAGTTGTATCCAGGGCTCGAAGTGGGACGGTATATGCCGGTATACTTCTCCAGCTAAGCCACTCCCCCTTTTTAAGCTCTGCCCTCAGCACTGGAGGGGGGAATGTTAGTTGGAAAAAACTGCGGGTCTGGAGGGGGCTTATGTAAGAGGCGGGGCTTAGCGCCATACCGGCATAGAATCCCCACTTCGAGCCCTGGTTGTATCAGTAAATTCCTCTAACAAGTAATACAATATAAACTACACCCCTCAAGGAAATCATATACGGGTATAGTGAGCAGTTTGACCCACCTGATGTTTTGTAGTGTGAACACCTTTCCTGTCAGGGCGGGCAGGGATTAACCTTGAATTTTTTTAACATTTGGCATAGTTCTCACAGCAGTTACTATCTGGCCTATCTTGAATGAAACTAATGTAAACATCAATTTATAATGCTGAGAATCTTGACATTAGTTTCATTCACAAAAGCCGAACATAGTAAATGCCATGAGTACCATGCCAGCTTTTGAGAAATGTAAAAAAAATAATAATTTTGTTTTTCAAAACAACCACAGACACAATAGATAATAATTTATTTATTTTTATTATTTATTCTTTTTTTTACATAGATCTAGTACTTATTCATTCACAAACAAAAAAAATATGATTGGAACCCCCACCCAAACCCCACCCCCCACCCATCCTCGGAGATCAGTAGTGATGGTTGATGTCAGTGACTATTCTGTCACCCCGCCCCAACCGCACAAATAAGACGGCTCGCGTAACGATCGTATATATGGCACAGGGCAGGAAGGGGGGTTAAGTCAAAATAAAGACCATTTATTAAGCCTCGGTATCTTTAATTTCATATGATAAAGTCTGTTTCCCATATTTACAACTCCTTGAAGTGGTAATAAGTAATAGCAATAATACCCCTATCCCTAAAGTCTCCCCATAAACTATCTAATAGAATCTCTAATAGAGGGAGGAAAAGGCTAGGATAGTTTAAAAAGTAGAAACATTGTAAATAAAAATACAAAAATGGAAGTAAACTCACCTTATAGATGGTCTGCAGGATTAACCACAGACATCAATGTTCCCTGGTGTCTGACACATGTGCAGTATATCAATGCTGGGACAAAGTCCTAGCATAAGGAGTCATGCTGCCGGAACCAGGCCCCTGCTCTTTCCGTATACGTGGTGATGTTGCCTGCTGCAACCAATCAATGTTGTGTTGTTTCATGTCATCAGGGTCGGACTGGGACTAAAAGCAGCCCTGGCATTTAATGCAAACAGGCCCAACTATTCACCAATCAGACTGCTGATAGTCATCCTCCTCATTTTCCTAGCCGGCAGCCAGTCACTGAATGGCTGTCAGCATACTTATTCACACTGAAGCTCTCCAGCAGCACTTGGTAGCAGCCCATCACTCCAGTGACCCATCTAGCATTTGCCA
>JABWIB010000125.1:26968-40327 GCA_016617825.1 Platyplectrum ornatum | reverse complement strand
CGTCACTCAGTGGTTAATATTCGTAAAGTTATCACGGTACTTCAACAAGCAGCACTCTCTGGAGACCCACAGCCTGGGATGATTCTCTCCTTGGATGCCGAAAAGGCATTTGACCTGATCACTTGGGATCATCTGCTGGAATCATTGCACAGGTTTGGGTTCCCAGCACAGTTCTCTGCTCTTCTCTATGCCCTATATAACTCCTCCTCACAAATTGTGGGGAATGGCATAATTTCGGACCCCTTTCAGGTTCAACGTGGGACATGTTTTGCTCAACACATTTACTCACATTGGTCGTTTACTCTAATTTCTCTCCTCTCATACTTTTCATATCCGCTATATATCAGACCTCATTCCACCAGGGTCTCCCGCTAAATTATGGGCTGGTCCCTTGGCTGCCTGGAAACATGATGCTCCAACTGTGTCTTTCCCGGATTTACCCCCTAGACATCTTGATAGGGTCATGAAAGCATTGGGATCGTCCCAGCTACAAGAGATTCATTTTAAAATCCTCAATAGAGTTTATATCTCTCAAGCGCAGCGTATGCACATGGTAACTGGGGAGACTGGCAACTGTCCAAAGTGCCATTCCACTAACGCCACATTTATCCACAATATTTGGGAATGTGGGAAAATTCGAAAATTTGGGGACAAAATTATTGTATTTATAAATTCAATCTTTCATGCTCGTCTCCCTAAAAGTTTTCTAGCATTGGTGTGGGCAGATTCTCTGACTGGCTCTCCTTCCCGGGTATTAGGGACTCACTGCCTTTGCTGTCTGTTATTGTAACTGTCGCCAAGCAAGCCATCCTGAGACACTGGATTAAACCTTTGTCACCTTTCCTTAGTCTAGTGAAGGATATACTTCTTGAGCTGATTTATATTGACAGACAGGATACTCTCCCGGATCTGGAGTCAGGAGTCCTCCGCTTTTATAATAAATGGGGCCTTTATATAGATCACTTATGTTCTGATCAACGTACTCATATTTGGAAGCTCTTTGAAAATACTGATTGGTTTCTAACGCGCCAACCAACTGTCTAATTTACCTGTGTGGATTGTTCTCTTATCCGCAGCTTTTTGGGGTTTTTTTTGTTTTCTTTAAATATGGTATCAAAGCTGTCGGCTGTTTGTACCCAGTGTATGCACAGCTGATGGGTTTACACTGAGAGTATATGCGCAGACCATTGTGTTACACTTCAAGCATTGTATCAGCTGATTTCTTCTATTGTCATCACAGTCAATACATTGTAGTAGGTGTTACATTCCATTTGTTATTGTGGAAAAAATGCTTCTGACAACAGCAACAAAACATAAAAAAATAAAAAAAAAACCTTTTACCTGTGTGGAAGTGTCTATGTGTGTGGAAGTGTATTTCTATGCACGCTCCTTAACCACGGTGAGCGGGAGGGGTTTTCCAGCAGAGATTTGGACACCAGGCTTTTTGGTACAAGTGGCCTCAGCCAGTTTTATTCAAAATAATAAAACATAAAACAAAATCCTAGCCCATCTAACTAAACATATGTCCTCCTGGCTAACACTACAATAAAACACAATACCGTTTAAGGCACCAGCAGACAGAGGTGATCCAGGGTCCCTCACACACAGTGTGTAAAGTCCTTCCCCAGGACAGTGGGAGCAAAGTGAGGCCCTGACCAGCAATCTCACTCACCTCATGTAGGATTAATCAGGTGCACAAACCCTAAGACCAGGACTGGCCTTGGTGGATGGTGGACCCTCCCTCACCATCCCCCAGGAAAAAAAAAAGCCCAAAACAATGTTGGGAAAGATATTCTGATTGGTGGATGTCTAAAGCTCATCAACAGAACTTGGTAGTGGCCCATTACTCCAGTGACCCATCTGGCATTTGCCAGAAGTGCCAGATGGCCAGTCCGGCCCTGCATGTCATACTAGATGCGGATTTGGAAGAGCCAGTTGGGAGAAGGAGTTCCCAGGGCCGTGCTGGTAAGTGTGATGAGTTGCTTCTAAGGAGTCACTGAGGAGCAGTCTATCTACACCCCTTGAAAGGGTAGGTACAATTTGCTTTTTTTTTTTTTCAATCATGGCCCCCAGAGGAAACTACTCATTGGGGAATGCAAGTCCTGGTGCGCACAGGACATTGTGTAACAACTACACATCATCGTTACAGATCTACTACAGCAGTGATTGAATCGCCTCAAGGTGTAAAGAGTAAAGAGTGCTCCAGAGTAAACTGCACAGCATCAGATTGACATCCGGACACGCTTAATACAAAGTAAAGAGCAGTGCTTGCAGGTGTTAGTCCATTAAATATTGACATAGTTCCTGGTCTGGAGAATAGGGACCGTGATGTTGCTGTGCAGATCTGTTTTTTTTTAACATTATATGATAACTGGCAACAATGTTTCCATGGAAATTATGATTGAGTAATAAATATCTGATGTACATTAGATGTATATCAAATACTCCGTACAGAGCATCATTCTGTACATTAGGAGATCTGGAAGTGCACATCTGGCATGTGCGCTGGGGAACATTCTACCCAACATTTGCAGTCAGTCAATCAGATAGCAGACAGAGAGCTAGATCTGGACCCAGACAAGGAAGTGCCCTAGCTTTAGGTAAAAAATATATCTGTATAAGAATTAATATTGAAAAGCTGACGTGTCTCTGGATTGTGTCTTCCACCTGGCCTGTCTCCTCCACCTGACCCAATCTCTTTCCCCCTTCTATTTCTCCTGGAACTCTCTCTGCCTTTCTTCATCAACTTCATCAATTTACTTTCTACCTTCATTTTCATTGCTTTCTACTTCATTTTTTTCAATGTTCTGTCTTTTAGTGTATTTCCTATTGTACAGCGCTGCAGATACTGTGTGGCGCCTTATAAATAAACATTACATACATATATACATAAGCTTCACACACACACACTCTAGTTTGAACAAAGAGATTTCAAGTTCTGCTGTGACATAAATCTATTTGTAAATATAAAATGTGGTGTTCCCAAGAAGTTGCTATGCTGATAACAAAAGTTCTCTTGAGGGCCCTACATCTGTTCAGAGGGCCTCGAACTGCAACATGATAAAAGTCTGGTCTATCCCCACCATGATTGGTTCTGGTGAACCTCTGCTATGTGATTAGACTCTGCTCTGATATGGTGTAATACATCTTTAGACCACCGTGGGGCACTGGATGCCTAGGTAACTCAAGGAATACTCACACTCCATCATATTCAGTATACATAACAATGCTTTCCCCCAAATGCAGAATATGTTAATGCCCAGATCTTTAAAAAGCTAAAGCGGTTTTTCTCTGAAAACCAATAAAAATTGTTTGCAAAAAAAATCTAAAGCTATGTCAAATGCATCATTTTTTTATGTATAATATATTTCTGTTTCCTCGAACAAATTACCTTAATTTCATTGTGTGACTCTTCTGCCTATGCAACTATTTTCCGCATAATTTTACCCTCCCCCTCCTAAATTACTTAATTTAAATGGTCCGCCATGCCCACCTAGCATAATGTAGGGGGGACAAGTCTGGCCCAGCGGACGGAACAACATATATGTATACTATCCTGATACAAGGTGGACTATGCTGACAGTTGGGTACAAAGTTATATAAGCATATTACATGGTCTTTTGGTACAAGGAGTGTTATAGTGATGTAATATATGCTATCTTGGCACAAGGTGTGTTATTTTGGCAAATAACATGCCATTCTTTTAGATGGTGTAGTATATATCAGTTAGGTTAGATTGACGCAGTGCGGGTAAAGTTTCTCTCCAGTCTGGAGGACTGAAATTTCTGGAAGACTCTCGAATTTCGGGCACTCTTTCCGTGATCCTGTGAGAGTCTGCAAATCTCCCAAGACATGAGCTGAGACAGTAAGTCCCAAGTCCTGCCCACCCACAGCAAATTATATGTGGTTTCCATTATGGAGTCAGGTGAGGAGGAAGGGGGGGCTAGTATTAGTATTGAGATGCCCACGGACTTCCTTCTTTAGATATGACGGCCATGTGCTAGGTACAGTTATGTTATATTTATTATTATAATTATGTTATTATTTAATATATTTGAATATATTTTATTTCATTTAATATTATATTTTCTGTGTGTTTGTGTGTATATATATATATATATATGTATACTATAAGTGTTGGGAATCTACTGTGCACCGCTCGTAAGATTATGACGTATTTTAGTAATCAAAGCTGCGGCTGCCATGGATATATATAAATAATACAGTAAGGACTGGATTTAACCCCTTCATGACACGGCCTATTTGGTCCCTAATGACCAAGCCCTATTTTACACATCTGACATGTGTTACTTTATGTGGGAATAACTTTTTAATGCTTTTACTTATTCAACTGATTCTGAGATTGTTTTTTCATGACACATTGTACTTTAAGTTAGTGGTAAATTTTGGTTGATACGGTCTGTATTTTTTCGTGAAAAATGCGCAATTATGATAAATTTTACAATTTTTGCTTGTAACACAGATAGTCATACCACACAAAATAGTTAATAAATAATAATTTCAATATGTCTACTTTCTGTTGCCATCATTTTTTAAACCACCTTTAACTTTTTTAGGGTGGTAGGGGGCTCATAAACTTAGCAGTTTTTCGCAATTTTAAGAAAACTAGGTTTCAGAAATTTAGGGACAGTTCACTTTTGATGTTTTTTGAACAGCCTGCTTGTTACACCCCCCCCCAAAAATGACCCCATTTCAAAAACTGCACACCTCAAAGTATCCAATTGCATTTTGGGAGTTTATTAACCCTTCAGGAAAGGAAAATGAGGGTAATGTTTTAGGTAATGTTTTAATGTAGCAAATTTTCCATTTTAATCCATTTAATTTTGGAACAGGACAGATGTTAACCAGAAGAACACTAGAACATTATTTGGGTACACAGTAGGGCTCAGAAGGGAGGTAACTCCTTCTGGCTTTTTTTATTCCAGATTTTGCTGGAATAATTTTTGTGACCATGTTACATTGCAGATCCCCTTTTGCATCAGTACAGTAAAAAAATCCCTACAAATGACACCATTTTGTAAAGAACACACCTCAAGGAACATATCTATGGGTGTAGTGAGAACTTTGACCCCATTGGTGTTTTGTGAAAATTGTTAACATTGGGATGTGAATATTAAAAATTTCATTTTTTTGCATTAATTTGTGGATTCACCCCAAAATTTAACTTTTCTACATAGTGTAATAGTCAGAAAACAGTCTATAATTTGTTGCCCCATTTCTCCTGATTACGGCAATACCCCATATGTGGTTGTAAAACAATATTTGACTTCACAGTAGGGCTCAAACTGGAAGGAACACTTTTTGGCTTTTTTAGTGCAGATTTTGCTGGAATTATTTTTGTGACCATGTTACATTTGCAGAGCCCCTTTTATAACAATACGGTAAAAAAAAACCCCAACAATTGACACCATTTTGTAAAGTACTCCCCCAAAGGAAATCATCTATGGGTGTAGTAATAATTTTGACTCCACTGGTGTTTGGTAGAATTTTTAAACATTTGGGACGTGAAAATTAAAAATGTAATTTTTTTCATTCATTTGTGGATTCACCCCAAAATTTTGTAGGAAAGCAGCCAATAATTTTATAAACGTAACAAATTAAATGTCAAGGGACGTATGGTATATTTTGAAGCAGTCTTTAATACACAGGCCAGGTTGAAAGGGGCAGGTCTCACAATGGTAAATCGTGTCTTTCTATTCTTGGAACACATCCTACATGGCTTTTGTGTCCTTCCCTTCTTTGATGTTTGGGGAAGTGTTGCCCTGGTACTATGCGTGATGACCTGGGGCCTGCATCAGATGCACTGGGGCCCCCCTCTTCCTGGTCCCCAAAGATGAGGGCCTTGATAACAGCTTCCTGAAACTCAAGGAAAGTCCCCCCTGGCCTGTTGATTTTTTTTAAGTACATGGGCATTGTACAGTGCCATTTGAATTATTTGTAAAGTTACTTTTGATTTGAGCATGGCACTGTACGGTTTTAGTACCTGATCAGACCCCCCCCCCATGTACTTATTATAATCCACAATGCAGTCGGGTTTGGGGGTTTCAGTACTTGTACTGCGCATCGGGACAGGGGTGCTGCCATGCACTGTTTTAAATATAAGAACATCCCTCTTGTCCTTATACTTGACACATTTTCGTGGCATAATGCCCTGCTCTCGCACCTTCTGAGTGCCTGCCCAACCAGCGTCTTAGGGATGCTTTTGTTGTTTTTTGCGCACTGTGCCGTATGCCACAGTGCTTCTGGAGAGCAGGCTTTGAAAAATCCAAAAATGGGATAATCAAAAAATTTTATCATCTTTACTAGTGGATTCGGCTAAGAAGGCATATGCCTCCTCTGCAGAAAAACTTCTGCTGCTGGCCATTTGTATTTATTATATATAAAGATATTGAAATATATATCTTTTATTAGGTGGATTTTATATATATATATATATATATATATATATATATATGGTTGATGGTGTATATAGTTGCATATATTTTTTTTATATTAAGTGGCTTTTTTTTATACACCTGTAGGGAAAATAGGGATATAGATCAGCAATCAGCAATAAAAATAGCTTTTTTCACTAATAAATCGCTCTCTTTATAGAACAGTCTCTCTCTCTCTCCTCAGCTCCAACAAGATTGAGGAAGAAGGGGAAAGAAAGGCAAGATATTCTGCATTTTTTTGTTTTTATTTACTTTTATTTGACACTATTGGCTTAATGGCTGGTCTGTACAGACCAGGTCAAGCAGGGTGACAGATAGCTTGAGCGCCGTACATGTTCGGCGCTTGTCTTTACGGAAAGGGTTTTTACTGTACAACAATGCTGCAGGATTGTTTGAAACAGTCAGTGATTGTTTGATTTGATTTTAAGAGCTCCTAATATTTGAAATCAACAATATCCTGATTTCTGATTTCTAAAATTTCTAAATTTACTAAACAGGGAGATTGCTGGGAGATTGATAAATGGGGATGTTGCCCATAGCAACTAATCAGATTCAAGCTCACATTATTGTGAGCAATCTCCTTGCTTAGTAAATTGACATGGCCACGGCGCCCCAGGAGCTGCGGCATACATTTTGGGAACCACTGGTGTAGCCGACTGACTTCAGCTTGAGAGTAAAAATCTTTCAAAGATCTATGAAAAATGTCAGTGTGTATCTAGCCTTAGTTATAATCTATTGGATGCAGCCCTTGTATTTACAATATTTGAATGTGGACATATTTCTTAAAAAGGGTTTAAATAATAAACATGTTGATCAAATATAAATAAAAACCTGGTCAAATCATCAAATTTTAAGAATTTATTTTTTACATTTTCTTTTCATTGAAGTTATACAAATAAAAGAAAAATCAATGCAACACACACAAACAAAATTTAATGGAAGAAAATGGAAAAACACAAAACAAATGCACACTCATCCTGTCTCAAACGCAATCCATGGAAGCCATTTTTGTTTACAAAAGCAGATCTCCTATTTCATATTTTCGTTAACCGCATGTTCTTTCCTTAAAACTTTATACGGATAAAGACATCTTCGCAAGTAAAGTTGTTTATAAAGCAGAGTTTGCTGAGAAATCTACTTCAAAAGCAATGTCTATATATGCAACCGGGAAACTTAATTAACCTTTTCACTACCAGAAAAAGGATGCTACATGCCTATGAAACGAAAAGCTAGACTCAATCCAGCAGAGTCATTCTAAAGGCTCGCCAACTCGGAATTGCACAACAGTGTAGGAAAGGGTAAACAGTAGCTAAAACAATGCCCTGCACTGAAATAATAAGGCTTAAAAAACCAAAACAAACATTCTGTAAAAGATAAAAAAAAACACTACTCTTGGAATCACTCACATATAGGGTTGCCGCCTGTCCGTATTCACCTAGACAGTCCAGGTTTGCAGAGTTTTAGCTGGTCTCCTTTAGTGGATCAGGGACAGGACCAGAACTAGCGGAACCACCAGCTGTTGGCAAATCATTATCAGAAAGTTGCCAGAATAAGATCAGTATTATCTTATTTGGGCAGATGCTGGGGTAATCAGAATGGGATATGGCTTGCTAATATTGCATGGAGGTCATCATTTCTGACCTCTGCATTCAACAGATGTACATGGATGTACTGAATAGATTCCACCTGTCTGGTATTCCACCTGTTTACTTATACACTTACAAACGGTGGCAAACCCTATTCACAGAATACATAACATAGAAGTGGAAACACAACACAATCATTTTTGTATATCCTTTACAAGCCACACTGAAAATAGTCTGTTGGACTATTGTAGTAAGTGAGTTCTAGAAAGGGCACTTTTTTTCTTATCTATATTTTCAGATTTATTAACATTTTTATATTTTTATTTTTGTGTTTTTTGGCTAACACTCAATAAATACTTAATTACTAAATAAACATTCCATACAAATACAACATAAAATGTAATAAAAATGCAATCCAGCTAATGGCAAATAAAATAGCTACACAACCCTTGTAGCCAAAGGCCTTCTATTATCTTCCAATACAAATTACCCTGCTCCTGGAATAATGAGCGATTCTTAGGTCTCTTTCGGCATCACAGGGTTTAATGTTTTTGACCAAAAACATAAAAAATTTCAAGTATTAAGAAACAAAACTGTAGAAGCAGCGGTGTGGTATCAGGGTAGGCTATAAAATGAATAGGTTGCAATTCGGTGCTCTATTAGGCACAGCTACCTTGTGATTTACTAAACATGTATTTACAGACTCTGGCAGGCCCCACACCCACAAATTGAGGTAACACCATAAAATACTATCTCACCTGTCCATGTTTATACTGATTATAATAATGATGACGTTACATTAGTTAAGATGTATCTGACTGAACATGACCAACTGATTGAAACGACCTGTAAACCATGTATTATGGCATAATACTTAGCAGAGTCCTTACTATACGAAAGCAGCTCTTTTCAGATTGCATTGCTTCCACCGTCACAATAGTTTATATTGTCCATTCCAGCTGTACGATTCAGTGTCAGTTTACCTCCGGGATTGTTGTCCTGGCCACACAGTTCACCATAATGAAATCTCAAGTCTTTTATGGATCCATAGAGGCAAATGCTTATTTAAAACATACTGGATGGTGTTAGAAGTGGCAATATCCCCATGTAAGTGGCAGCAATCCTTTATTTATAGGAATTGTATAGGTCCATAATTCTGCCAGGCGCCATGCTATGAAGAGACATTGCCAACATAAGCGTTGCAATTCCATTCCATGACATCTTTACAAGCACTAAAAAGGACAGCAGCGTTTATTAAGAAATTCTCTTCTGAATGGTGTGTAAGAGCCTGTAGATGATGGTGAACTTCTGTGCTGATAGGAAGACGATGCGACAACAAATATGTGACAGAAACAGCTTACTGCAATATACAGTACAATCTACATTATATACATTTATATATGTTATGTACACTAAGATATATACACTGTTAGTGTAGTATAAAAGAAAAGGAGACAAGAGAAGTAACCTTGGCTAATAATGATCTCAATGCACTGGCATTATGAATATTACATGTTGTTTTGATGTCTCGTTTTGGTTAACAATCTCAAATCTTTGTTTTAAATAAAGTGCAAGATAGATTTCATTTTAAAAGAGAACATGCACCAAAATGATGAACACTGCACCATGTCCCTCAGTATCGTATGCTACAAGAAGATGCAATCTGTCTCTTAAAAACGTTTGGAGATGGCTAACTTGATAAATCAAACTCTCACTAAAACCTTAAGAGAAGAAAAATAAAAGAAAAGGAGATTCCGAGTAAATGAGGTTATGTATCTAAAAGGGAACAGCACACTCTATGGAAACATACCTCAAGTAACAAGCGTTCCTTTATCGTGAGATTAACACAAAGACTGTGCAGATAAAAATAGTCAGCTAAATTTCATCCTGTGCAAACCATAGCAAATAAAATGTTAGGATTGCCCCATTTTCCTCATTGCGAGTATACATATGAGCCTTCTCATTCATAAATAGCGATTCGTTTAGGTCCAACTAAGAACTCTAACAAGTTTCACGCATCTGGAATTGTGCAAAAGCAATTTTAAAGTGATTTCTGCAGAAAGTCTAATGATAGGAAGGTGCAGTCTGCTTACACAATGGTTTATATAAAATTCTGCACCCCTTGGCATCTGATGCCAGCTGCTGAGGAGGAAACCATACACAGACGCCAATGCATAAAGTAACACAGGACGAGCAAGGTGCACCCAGCTTCCCAGTCCAGGTCCATGTCTGTGTATGTACAAGCTTCTGCTATACTACCATGCAGGTCAAAGGTCCATATTGGCTTGGCTGCAAAATATTTTTAACACATAGTAGCACATTGTCCACAGATGTCAAATTGTGATGTGATTGAAATATTGTCTTGTACAGGAAAGGTGTCCTATTATCATGACCTTGTAGCACCCAAGATTCACCCAAACAATAGGACTGAAAAATGACCCATGTGGAAAATGGCCAATTCCCTTCTTGGAGCTACCAGCAAAAAGGTAAGCAACATGGGTAGACTTTCCATAAAAGTTTTTCCAAGTGAGTAACCATCTGATGGCCAATAATCTAGAGTATGGCGCAGATCTGGAACCCTGTCCACTGTGTTTTCCTCCTGGGATGATCCAGAAATGTGTAAGGTAAAAGGTTGAGCTTATGCACAAATACCCCCTTGAAGTGCAAACAGACGTCGTTCTATGCAAAGTTTACCTAAGAAGAGAAAAAAATCATTTAGAGCATTATTAATATAGATGTCCTGTAAAAGGTGATCTACAACTAGTGGGTTAGGTTCACCATTCTTTGTACAGCACTCTGTATACCTCTGTGACCATATTAAATAATGAGGTGGCAAGCTGTAAAAGATTTCTATTAATGGAGGAAACAGATATTGGTGTTGTTACAATTATATTTTAAGTTATATTTCTCTTTTTTGCCACCAATTCATAGGATGTGACCTAGTGATGTTTTCATATATAATTATACAATGAATTTAGCCTTAAAAAGCTACCCACCACTAATGGCTGTAGATCAGATTCTGAATCTTGGACCTTAGAAGCCCCAGTGTTTACCTCACTCAAACACTTTTATATTATATTAGTATCATTGCACTGATGTTCCTGGTACAGGATTCCTTGAAATCAAAACACAAAGAGGAGCCAAGAGATTCTCCTCCAAACTCTCAGACATATCCCCTTACTGGACACCACAGCCGCCTGCCAGACCTTGTGCAGAGTGCACACCTAGGATCAGCTTTCTCATGAACCAGGGTTCATGGAAGAAGCCAATCCCAAAATGTGTTCCGGCATTGGTTAGGGTATCCGTAACAACCAGCGTGTCTTAAATATGTCTAAAATAGTCGTGCCTCAGCTCCAAAAGACATGTATGTGAGTTCTTTCTTTCAGACTAATACAGTATGTGACACCACATGAAAGTAAGGATGAGGCACAGACAGTCATAACAAGCAGACTTACATTTGCTAATGTTCTCTATATCTCCCTGTTCAGTCATGAAGCCAAGCAATCCGTCCATCAGAAGCAGAGCCTTGTGATATCGCTGCACGCAATCTTCCCGGTGGTGAAACATTTCATCCAGGGCTGCGGACTGCACCTGCAGATACAAGTCAGCGTTGTGGTGATTGAGAGCCGAGCAGAGGATTTGCTTACGTTAGATGTGGAACGTATAATGTACATAATTACATTTCCAGTCAAAGCAGAAAATTGCTTTAATCATTATATAAACACAGACTTGCGCTTACAAATTGGACTGGGATTCTAAGGCACAGGCAAGCGTGGAGCAGCAGAACAGTTTACATATGTCTGTGGTGCTTGTGGGCCCGCTCACCATCTGGACTGTGTAGCTGAAGATGAGCTTTTCTGCTGTGATGCTGTTGATTCGATCCATCAGCTTCTGTTTGTCAGCGAAGAATCTCTGGAGTCGGACGTTCAAGCAGTGACAGGAAGACACACAGGATTTGTACAGCTCGTTTAACTTCTTCACCACTACAGGAGTAATAAACCAAAGAAGACGGTCAGCAGCTGTCCATTCTGTCACACACAGAGTCACACATAGGGTTTAAAGCAAAGTGCAAAATATATGATGTTGATTGGTGGGGTAAGTAGGTCATGAAACACAACACCCACCTAGAGACCGGCTATAGACATTACTGAAATATACACATACCCTGTGCATACACATGCCCTTATGAAAGGTAGATACAACACATACCCTGCTTGACAGTAGAGGAGAGACACAGCTTTCCAGTCCTGACTTGCTCCATGGCTGTTTGCAGTCCGTTTGAGAGAAGTTCTGCAGCTTTGAGATACAGAACCAGCTGTTCTGCATAACTGAGGAATGAAAAACAAATGGAATAAAATATGAATAGTGCATTAACTAAGATTAAGAATAAAAATGAACGTTAGAAAAGGAAAACGTCTCCACACAATCTCTGTCTTCTATCAGACAAGCTCACCTCCACTCACGACTAAGAAGGCTGATCTGGTCTGCCACCACACTCTCCTGCATCTGGTACTCAGATGCGACATATGCGCTCATGTCCATCGAACCCCCTCTGAGGCTGGCGATTTCCATTACTGAATGGGCGAAGACCAGTATGAAGCGGAGGTTGCGTAGTGTGTCTGTGTGTTCTTGCTGCAAGGAATTAATATGCCAAGATTATTGTCAGGAACTGAGGGATGCAGTCAATAGTTTAATCATGGTAGATTAGACCAGGTAAAAAGTTACTGAGCAAAAACATTTGCACATTTTCTAAATGTGACACAGATGTTACACAAGTAGAAATCACAGAAATCATGACCAAACATAAAACCAATGAGGATGGCAAATACAAAATGATATTTGTTCGAGCATTATGTACAGTAAGACAGGATACACACTGGACAATTATCATAAGATCAACTAACTTCACCAGTGAAATTGTAGTTTATGTACAAAGAAATCATTCCGTTAGTTCAAGTATTTAAATATAAGCTTTACAACATAGGGAATACTATCTAATCTACTCATTATTAATAATTGAATATGTATGAGTTACATTCCTGTAATGTAGTAATAATCTGTGCTATAATGATCTACCTGTAAGTGTAACCTGTAAATTGCACCTTTTTTTTTAATCAAATAATTTTTATTGATTTTCAAGTGGTGATATACAGCAAAACAAAATACAAAATAAAATAAAATAAACAACCAAAACAATGTGAGCACATAGTCGCAGGAGAATACATCTTGTCAGCAATTCAGTAGTGGCAGGTACACATTCAATATCGGGTACAAGGGGAGGTAAGTGCGACGGTCAGTGCAATGTACAGGGAGGCTAG